>PVIH01017322.1:0-42259 GCA_004025045.1 Sigmodon hispidus | reverse complement strand
TATCACAAACTCAGAGAGATAAGCAGGGGATGTACTCAATCACTAGTGGTCTCTAAACAAACAAACAAGAAAAAAAGCCAAACATGCCCAAGCGGCAAACCACAACCACTGAACAGCTTGGGATCAGAAACACCCTGGACTGACCCTTCAAACCCCAGTCCAACTATAGGAACACCTGACTCACTCTTGAGGGAGGGGGGACAGAACTGGATTTGGCCAGGAGTGGAGACTGATACAAGCATTATTGGGTCAGTGGGACCATAGGACTGTCTGCTCCCTGCCCAGGGAGGGGATGGGGAGTTGCAGAGAAGAAAAATGACCAGATGTGTTGGGAGGGGGAAGAGACCTTGAATAAGGATATACAGAGATGGAAAAAAAATTCAGAGGGAAAGCTGAACACAAAGAAAAAAAAAGAATTTTGTAAGGGACAAATTGTTTTCAATTTATGTATGAAGCAACTGAATGTTTTGAAGCTTAGTTTATGCTATCTGGTACATTGATTCTGTTTTTCACATTAGTTCTTTTTAATTGAACCATATTCACAGAAAATAGAATTATTAACATGCTATGCATTACTTTACTTTACTTAATATATATATGTAAGGACACATAGGTAGACAGAGAATCCTTAAGTATCCCTGGGTCACATAACAGATAAGCTTAGGATTCAAGCTCAGATTGTCTTGATCTTGAAGCCTAACCTCTTAGGTTTTGTTTTGAATCAGGTAGAAAATATACTGCTCAGATAAATCCTACATTTGATTCTAAGTGTTGGCACCATGTTTTTCAAAATCATTTTGGTAATTTAGTGCTTTTAATAAGCCTTTTCCTCAATTTAAAGTCTTTAGTAATAATATTTTAAGAATTCAGGGTTAAAAACTACTTTCAAGAGCTGACTAACAATGTTCCCTTTAAACTTATATTGGCCTGGGGATTTGTGCTTGCCTGGTAAGTAGCATATGTGACTACAAATATCTTTATTTCTTGGTAATAGGTTATTCTTGGGAATAAACTATTATGCATTGGAATATTAACAATGAATGAGTCTATGCTCTCTTTTAAATTTCTAGTAACTGACAGTGTTTAATTTTTTTGTTAAGACAAGTGTGTTTGAGTCTCAGTTACTTATTTTCCTAGATAGAATTTTCAGATAACCAATTCAAAATATGTTGTCCTTCAAAATACTCTATATAGGAATTCTATAACTCAGACATCCCCCTAAGCCTACTTTGAAGACCGCAAGTGGAGTGATATAAAAAAAGGACCATCCTTCCCCCTGCTTATGCCTCACCAGTTTCTTCCTTCCAGCTGCAAGGTGGTTGGAGGGTGAGGCTGGAGTCATGCCCTTCTTTCAATTTCTTTTCCTTGCTTTGTACTTTCTTCTTAGTCCTTAATAACTAGTCTTTCTCTGGTAAAATGTAAGAAATCATTCATCTGTGCCAGTATTAGTAGGGTGGCCTTACTCTTCCTTCACACATTGTTCTTCATCCTCTAAGGTTTTGAAAGACAAACTGTGGAAGCATCCTGCAGTTTTTGACACCACAGTGAGCCAAACACCACAGTCACAGGTTTGACCTTTTCCTTTTCCCACAGTCAAAGATGCTAATCTTTTATCCCTCCTTCCCTGCCTACCATGCACACTTCCCTATACAGGAAGTGGTTGTTGTGGTTTTCCTTTGGAGATATTTCTCACTAAAAATGTGTCCAGAGAATCCTAGTACAAATGACAGTAGTACCATTAATTCAGCCTGCAGAAGCATAACATTATTTATGGAGGGTTTGCTTCCCTTCAGTTTCTGTTCTTACCCAATTTACTTACATCTTCTTTCCCATTTCATTTCATACCCTAAAACCTTACTTTTAATCAGAAGATTGTTTATAAGAGACAGAAACAAAGAGGGAAGCTTGTTATACAAATTATGAAGGTGATACATAATCAATTTTTGGTAAAATAATATAACTAGAATAAATCATCTGTTCATATATTTGCTGTCGATCACTACAAATCATATTTTATTTTTAAACAAAATTTTGTTTTACAAGAAGATATATACACTATCATTTTAATAAGACACTCTTTAAATCTAATTTAAAATAGTTTGTCCAGTTATACTTTATACTAATTTAACTGCTACAATTCTAACAAGCTCAAGTTCATCCTCCTTTATCTCACTTGAAAGACATATAAAGGCTATGTTACTTACCTCCAAGTTTTGCCCTGATGGAAAAGTCTTGTACTTTCCTGGAATTCCATTTTCTTTTCTCTTGTAGTTCTTCTAATAGCACTGTTTGCCTTTTTATTGTTGTTTGAAATCCATTATCTGGCCTAGGAACTCGATTTTGAGGTTTTACATCACTGAAACTCACCAGGTTTGGTATGGATCTGCCAATGCCAGGCTTTAAGTCAGCATCAGCACCAGGACTCAGGAATCCTGAGCAGGGATCACCTAAGTTCTTATCATCACGAAGTGGAAACAATGGATATGCTGGCCCATATGGTGGGGGATAAGGGTAGTGCAAATGATAGTCTGGCACTACTGAAGGGGGATAAGGATGAAATTTTAAAAAAGAAGGGTTGCATTTCTTTTCAAATCTGCCATAGTCATGTCTGTCTTCAGGTCCTTTCACAAAGGGCATATTCATTTTCCGTAAGAGATCATGGTAGTGTGGGTAGTCTGGATGCTCAACAGCCTTTGCTCCTGAGAAGATGAACTTTGTAGGGATACTAATCTTCCCGGGTTTGTTCTTAACCTCCATATCCATTGAATTTCTCATCATTTTTGAAAATTGTGAATTAAATTCTTTTGATAATTTTTTAAACTCTTAAAAACTCATATTTCTAGTAATGGAAGATTAAGATTAATCTAGTATAAAATTATTAATTTGATTTTCTAAATGTTAGTAATTTTTTAAATCTTAAGGTATTTTTTTCCTGCTGAAGGAAAGATGGGCAGAATAATAATAAGAGCCTTTGTTGCTTGGCAACAGGTAGAATCATAACTCATGGAACTACTTATTATGTTCATCATAATGCATTCTTTATGAACCACCCCCCAAAGCACTAGTAATATTTCCATTATACTTATTTCTCTAGTACTCAGGAAACTAATATCATATACATATCTACATATATGCACACATATGCATTTTTCATGTCTATATTTTGTGAGTAAGATAGTCACTTAAAGAATATATAAAAAATTTATCTAGTGGGTACACACATATACAGTCTCTCTCTGACACACACACACACACAAACTAGAACTAAGTATTTAGCTGATATCTGATAAATTATAAAAATTGGTATGTTTAATTTAAACACACTGCAATAATGAACATGCCTTATACTTACTGTTAAGAAAAGTAATTCACAAATTATAGGTAAAGTAAATGCGCATCCTTATATATCTAAAATTGTCTTCAGTTTCCTTAAGGCTACCACAATGTCCACAGTGAAAGCAATGAGGGCTTTATGTTATTTCAGTAAATGGCAACATGAGAAAAAAATCTCTTAAATTGTAAGTGTACTTGTCCACTTAAGAGCTATGATTAGCTAGACAATTTGGTGTTACATGACTGCAACTAAATTGGAGTATTAGAATTTGGAGAATAATAGCCTACACCTTCCTTAAATGAATCAAGCAAGCAAACAAATAAACAAACAAATAGAAACAAACAGAAAAAACCAAACCAGATAAAGCAAGGTTCTACAATATCCAGAAAGGGAATATATGTCAGATTAATTGTATGATAGAATGTATGAGCAGAAGAACATGGCTATGCCCACTTTTGATTATGACTGAAAGTTTGAGATATACCAGTTCACAAGAGGTAAAGGTGAAATAAATGGTCAAGTCTTTCAGCATTAGGTCTTGGACACAGTGTATTTAAAAAGTGGAAGTCAGTTTTTGTTCAACTGAAAGCACTCACTCTTTTATATTAAAAGTGAAGCCAGACTGTTTTTAGTTGTTTAAAAATATTTATACAAGATTTATTTCTATCATAGCTCTACTATCATTAAATCCTTCCAAAGGCAGAAAAGTAGATGTATGATTTGCTTTCAGTTTAAAACACATCTTCATTATAAATAGCCTCTTAGCTGGTTTGCTATATTTTCATGAATTCAGGTTATGAAAGGTGATCTTCCAAGGTGAATATTGCATGAAAGTCAATTTTATCTATGGTCATCTCCTGTTTTCCCACCATGCCATCTCTTTGCTTCCTTCTAGATGTTCACTGCATCTATCTTCCATGAAGTTCCAAACATTGGTAACGTAAAAATTGTTGTATTAATATAGTAAGAAACTTTATGAGAGGTGTACAGGCATTGTCATTAGTTCTTAGTATCTGCAGCCATGAGAAGACTGAAACTCAACACACTGCCAGGGAGTTGAGGCTTTCCCTTTGATCACAGACACTACAGAAAGGCAAAGGTTAGAACTTTGGGGCACAAAATTCTCCCAGCTTTGGAATCTCTGACAAGGCATCTAAGTTCTGGAGGGTCCTCTCTTAGTGGTGGGGTGGCCTCAAAGGCAAAGGAGCCCCTTAGCGATCGACCCCTTTGCCTCCCATTTGATCCCAAATCAGCTCCCAAACCAAGACACCTCCGGCAGACAGCCCAAGCGGAAGTGGCGGTGTGTCCCTCGGTCCGTCCTTCCGGCCCTCCGTCCGCCAACTTCCGGCGGCAGGTTGTCGCGCGCCAGGTAACGACCTTCGACGCCGAAGTTTGGCGACGGAGGCGGCGTGTGGATGGAGGCCTTGGCCCCGGGCCGCGCTCCGCGGGGCCGGCGGCGGGTCGGGGCCGTGGACTCCGTGCTCCCGGCGCTGTCGGTGGCCGCGGTCCTGCTCTCCGCCTTGCTGCGGGCGCCCCCTGCAGGTGAGGCTCGGCGCCGCACGGCCCGCCGTGGCTCTTCACGAGAATTGCGTTGGCCCCGGGTCACGTCACACAAAGAAACCCTCCATAGTTGGGCTGGCTCTGTACCAGAGAGCCTTGTTTTGTGTAGATATCTTAAAGAGCACCACGTTTGCATAGAGAAGACTGCAGTGGGGAAGTGAATGAGGTGTAACTTCAGGAGATCATTCAAACGTGAAGCTTTAAATAAAAAGTGCCTTAATAAACTTAAGTCCGTGGGTTATCGTCAGCCTTGTGGTTCAGAGTACATACAGTGATGGACAGTGCTGAACCCAGTGAGCTTTTCAAACATCCTTGGTCTTGGAGCGCCCTCTCTTGGTTCTGCATGTAAAATTCAGGATGTACCTGCGGTTTTAAGATTTAAACGGAAACACTTCTCACAATTTCAAAATGTATTTATGCTGGAGAAAAAAGGAGAGCATTTTCTAGATTTGCTTCTTAAGTAGAAGTTTGGCTGCATTTGTGTGTTTCATGTTGTAGACTTACTAACAATAAGTTGTGTTTCATCAATCCTAAAGAAGTATACTAAAGATAACTCATGTTAGAAGTTCAAATAAGGGAGAATAGAAACAAAGTAACCGAGGATAAAAACGTAGAAGGAATGAGAAAAAAGGAGATATGGTGGAGAGATGGAAGAAATGAGGCGTGCTTGTTAGTTTTTGTTAACTAGGAACAAACTAAAGTCATTTGGGAATGGAAACCCTCAGTTGAAGATTTGACTACCAGGTTGGCCCATGAACATGTCTGTGGGGGTATTTTGTTAATTCCTTTTGATGTGGGAGGGACTAGTTCTCTGGGGTGGTGCCATCCCTGGGCGGGTGGTCTTGGGCTGTGTAAGAAAGCAGGTTGAACAAACCAAAGGAAGCAAGCCAGCAAGTAATTTCTCCATACTTCTGCTTCACTTCCTGCTTCCAGGTTTGGTCCTTGCCTTGGTTTACCTGGATCATATATAACCTGTAAGGTGAAATAAACCTTCTCTATACCCTGTCCCAAGCTGTTTTCTGTTTATCACGGCAACAGAAAGCATACTAGGACACTATGTGGGAGGGGAGTATGATGATTACTCCTTACATATAGTCCAGGTGTTTGGTGCAAAGATAGTCATATAAGAATAAGTTGTCTTTAATTATTCTGTCTAAGAAAGATGAATTTGAATATGGCTCTTGGCCTTATACCTAGTAATGAAGCTTTGCGTTTTGTTTTAAAGTTTTGCCCGGCCCTCTTTTTCTCCAATAAGGACTATCAGGAACAGGATATTCAATTAGTATCTTAATATGAAAACTCTGAGCAGTAAAGGCTGATATTTATATAGCACTTCATAGCTCCTATGATAAACCTGTAGGTTTGGAGTTACTGTCAGTCTCATTTTGCAGATGAAACCCTCAAACTGGTAGTTTACAGTAACTTTCTCTATTTCATATGTGACAGGGTTTGCACTAAACTCCACTCCAGCCTTTAATGCCATGACCTCCGCTTTGCACTTGCTGTTAAGGCTCTTAGGGGCTAATGCTTTGCAGTCATCACATTGCCTTTCTCACTCATTCTGTTCACAGTATGATGCCATCATATATGTTCATACAACAATCAATGAAGACTAGCAAGGTGTTTTTCATGGTTATTGTTTTAATAGTTTCCATGTCAAAGATGAGGTGCTTGCAAACAGTTAAGTTAAACAATGGTGCTTTCATCAATGGAGTTTGTACCAAGAAAAATGGTGCATATGTATGAGTAACTGCATTCTGTTGTAGATTGAGTGTTAAAAGAGAGATGCCAGTTATGTTCCATGACAGTAATGAGGACAGGATGGGAATTTGAGGGGGAGTGTGATTTGCGTCCTGTAAGGCGAAAGAGTATTAAATCAAAGGTACATTAAATTCTTTAAGAAGCATACAAAGCAGTAGATAGCAGTCATAGGATATTGATTTATACTTCTTACAGTAGATGCAAAATACTCTTATTTAATATTTTGGAATTTTAACAAGACATACTTAGATCACTTCTTTTCTTTTTTCATAGTTGGATATTTGGCTCGATTGCCAAGAAGTTTTCG
Organism: Sigmodon hispidus; assembly: GCA_004025045.1. Classification (NCBI taxonomy): domain Eukaryota; kingdom Metazoa; phylum Chordata; class Mammalia; order Rodentia; family Cricetidae; genus Sigmodon; species Sigmodon hispidus. The sequence continues at coordinate 35,297 of PVIH01017322.1, read as the reverse complement.
ATTGATTCAAGATTCAGTGAAAATAGTGGGATCACCACACTTTCCTGGTACTCCTGAATAGCTTTTCCATAATAGAATGCTACTACCCTCTATTTACAATTTAATAGTCCTGTTGAAAATGCTGATAGTTTCCAGTTACTCTCATTCCCAAAGTTGTTTTCCTGCTGCAGAACTGAATTGAAGTGGTTTCTGTAGAGCTGGAATCATCCAAGTCTAATTCTGTGTGCAAAGAAAAGTTAATTCTAAAAGTTAACTAAAGTTTCCTATAGTGCTTTTATTTGTAACAGATACACTACTCACTATAATATTAAATGTGGAAAGTTTAAATATGCTAAAATAGTTTTCATTGAGATCTAAACACCATAAAAATTTTGGATATATGTTTTTAGAATATTCACATGAGATGCAGCAGTTGCAACAACTTTTTTTGTATTGTTATTGAGTTAATTTTATTTGCCACAAAATGTTTCTTCAACATTCTTTTAGTTTTTTTGACGAAGTTGACATCAGAGCTCTCTGATTCTGTATTGTTATCATACTGTAAAGAAGCTGCTATGCTTATTGAGTATGTATTCCTGGCCCCTGAACAGTGCTAATACTTCCTGATTGCTATTTGCTGTTCTGGACTTATGTAATACCATACATAATATAGCCTTTGTGTTCACTTTGTGTGATAGTTCTTTTTGTTGAGATTGTATAACTACTTCATTCCTTTTTATAGCTGAATAATGTTCTTTTGTATTTGAATGTATGTTTGCACTTCTCCTAAGTATATATTTTTTCTTCTAAATATACCTTAGGAGAATAATTTATGGCTAACATATCAGTGATATGTTCAACCTATTTAAGAACTACTAAAATACTTTCCAGAGGGCCTGAACTTGTTTCCCTTCATACCTACAGTATATGAAGGTCCATACTTCTTAACATTCACATCAACACTTGTTACTGTCCATCTGTTTCTATTATTACCATCCTAGTTGTGTGTGAAATGACAGCTTATTGTGGTTTTGAGTTGCATGCTCATAGCAACTAATGAGGTTTCTCATCTCATGTATATCTTTATAATGTGCAGATATCTTTCTGCAAGAATGCCTATTTGAGACAATATGTGGGTCTTACTTTTTGTTGGTTTTGTTGAGTTGTAGAGTTCTTTATTCTGTATTAATATTGTACATAATACAATATAGTATTCTGACTGTTGGAAGCTTATTAAACATAATATAACTTACAAATGTTTCCTTCCATTATGTGAATTATATTTTTACTTTTAAATTTTTTTTTAAAAATTACATTTTAAACTCCAATAGTCTTAGTTTATTCTTTTGCTCCTTTTTAAGAGTCTCACTATGATTCATTCTGAGTTAATTTTGATTTTGATTCTTTAGTGTATGACGGTTGTATTGCTGAAGTCTGTCTTGTCACTCTTATTTGGCTGTGGGGTTAGTGATGGGCTCCCCATTCTGGTTCATTGTTATGCATTTATGTTTCTTATGCTAACACCGCAGATGTTTTGATTGTTGTTGTTTTATAGTGAATCTCTAAGTGATTAAGTGTGAAACCTTCAATTTTGTTCTCTTTAAGATTTTTTTTATTGCTACTGTGGGTCCCATGCAATTCCACATTAATTCTATAACCAGTATTGATTTCAACAAAAAGTACATTGGACTTTTAAAATAGGAGTTGAACTGAATGTATAGATCAATTTATGGTCCATATTAGTTATTTCACTCAATGAACATTATGTACATTTATTTAATCCTAATTTATCTTCATGTTGCTTTGTAGTTTTCTGAATTTAAGTTTTGAAGTCCTATTGTTTCTTCCCACTTTTTTCATTTTAATGCTATTTTAAATGAAAGAATTTAATTTAGCTAGTTTTTAGATTCTTTATTGCTGGTTTGTAGACATGCTATTAACATTTTCATATTGCTATCATACCTTTCTATTTGCATAATTTATTTATTAGCTTCTTGGGTGTATTATTAATATTCTCCTGCAAAATTTGATACCTGAAGTTAGCTGCATGCTTTTGTTTCTGGTATGAGTGCATTTTTTGTCTTACAAGTTGCTTCATTTAGAACTTCCTCATCAATGCTGATTATAGTAAATCATTTTGTGTTGACTCTATCTTAGGGGAAGGGAATATCTCAGTTTTTGAATACCAGAATAATGCTGTGTTTATAAAGATGTCCTTAATCTGACTGAAGAAGACCCCTTCTGTTCCTATTTTTGAATGTTTTCACTGTAAAGTGTGTTGAGTTTTTGTCAAATTTTCTCCCTATATCTGTGGAAATGATCATTTAGTTTTGGTTATTATATTGATATGGTGCTTTATTTATATGGATTTGTTTTTATATTTTGAAATAGCCTTGCATTTTTGGAATACATTTCATTTGATAATGATATAATGTCCTGTGTTGTGTAAAAAATATATTTGTATATCTGTGAGGTGGTGAGGGGTGTGCATGAATGCTGTGACCTGTGTGTGGAGGTCAGAGGATGACTCAAAGGAGTTGGTCCTCTCCTTCAATATGTGACTCCTGAAATTTAATTCCACTTGTCAGGTATGGTGGAGCTGAGCCACCTCACTGGCCCACTCTAGTTCTTTTCTGTGACGTTGTATTTAATGGCTAGCAACTGTGAGGTCCATGTTTCATAAAGACTTGTAGTATCTTGGAGCATTTCATTTGATTTTAGTGTTAAAGTGATGGTGACTTTGTAGCATAGACTATGGTATATTACCTCATATTTTTGAAATGGCTGGTGAAAAATTATTGTTAATTTTACTTTAATTATTTGATACAATTTGCTAGTGAATCCATATTGTTCTGGATCGTATTTTTTCTGCTTTTAAATTTACTGATTTTATATTTAATTATGCCTTCTAAGAAAAAAAGAGAAACAAACTATTAGTTAAGGATCACTTACTACTAGTTACTTAGAACTAGTTACTTCTTTGTTGTTTCATGATTTCCTTTGTTTTGAGATTTTGATGGACCACAAAGTATCTGGATGTGTATCTTCTTGAGTTTTGCCTTGTTGAAATTCAGTGATCTTAAATTTGTAGATTTATAGTATTTGTGAATTTGAGGAAGTAATAACAGTTTCTTTAAATACTCCCTGTAGTTTCTCCCCTACCTTTCCTGGGACTCTGGTGCAGTGATTGTTAGTTGTTGCGACCACAATCCTGCCTGCAGAGGCTCTGACAGGCCTCTGACCCCCACATCTAGGGCATGTAAAGCCTTTACAGAGCCCCAACCACGTGGGAGACACTTTCTTTTTCTCCTTTTCTGCTTTCTATTTCCCCCTTTCTCTTTTCCCTCCCCCACCCGTTCCTTTAATTAACCTAATATGGCTCCTTGGCAAGTGCTAGTGAATTCTTGCATGTGCAAAATACTCACAGTGATGATTTCCCTTATATCCATGCCATAGTTGATTTATTGTTACCCTCATTTTCATGTTGCTCAGTCCAGATAATTCCCAGGTGGCTTTTCTGAAAGGCTTCCTTTTCTTCTGTCTGCTCAGTCTAATGCTGATCCCTGGGATTGGAATTTTCATTTAAGTTATTATACTTTTTAATTTGAAATTTCTTCTGGCTCTTTTTAATCTTTTTATTTATATTCTCTATTTGAAGTGAATGCATTCCATATTTTTATTAGTATTTTAGGTATGGTTTTCTTGTTCATACTTAAACTAGCAAATTTATTATTTTAATCAGTTGAGCCAAACATTTGTTCTTTTTCAAAGTTAGTTTAAACTGACTGCTATGTTTTACATGCATATTTCTTGGATCTTCTTTTTAAATTTGAAAACTTAATATTTAAAATAATACAGCATAGTGATTCTGAAAATAAGATTATTTTGCCGTCTCAAGATATGATGGTGGTGTTTTGGCTGATTTTGTTTATTTGCTCATTAATACTAAGGTCTTCGTCAATGAATTTAGGCTAATGATTAGTCAGAAACCTAAACAATTGTCACCAGTTATTCCTTTAGCCTTTCCTGAGGGCTCTCTGTCTTTTTTTGGGGGTGGTGGTAGTGGTGGTGGTGGTGGCAGCCAACTTAAGTTTTCATCGATGCAGGTGGCAGTTATATTTATGCTGTGCAGAACCTCATTTTCATTCAGTGGTGAGAATTTAGTGTTTACATGAATGTAAATCAGTCCTGGACATATGCCTATTCCTATGCATAAATTGAAGTTCTGTTCTCTGAAATGTGTTAGAATTTTTCAGGATTCCAAATATCATTTACTATGTTTTTTTTAATTTTTAGTAATGTACTTCTGCAGTTATTTCATTGTGTCAAGCTATACAATCCAGTAAACATGGCCAGAGGGTCTTTTAAGAAACTCTTAGATCTTCTTAGAAGAAAAAAAAGTAGGCATTCGAATGTATCTACTCCCTCTAGTGGCTGCTAGGCTATTGACTCTGCTATAATTCATGCCATTAATTTTTCAAGGCTGCAAGAAAGGTGGGAGGAGGAACTGGAGTAGGACTTAATAAGATGCTACGAGGTCAGCCTTTTCTAACTACAGTACTTCTCTAGGACTATAGCAAGGGAGCACTATAGCACTACATTGCAGTAGGTGGCTTAAACATCAGAAAGGTCTCACAGTTGTGGAGGCTAGAATTCCTTAATGAGTGTGAGCAGGTCTGGCTCCTGTGAGGGTTATAAATAAAAGGTCTGTTTCAGGGTTCTTTGCTTGGGTTTTAAATGGGCCACCTTCTCCATGAGTCTCTTCTGTGTATTTCCCTTATATTTCAATGTGAGTTTAAATTTCCCCTCTTATGTAAATATTAGTCATTGGGTTTGGATCCGCTCAAATTATGCGACTTCCTTTGCAGAGGTTGTATGTCCAAGTGAGTACCCATTCTCAGTGTGGATTACTAATGCAGTGTAAGAGAACAAGGCACAGTTCAACCCTTATACAAAGATAATAGAATCTTCCTTCCTCTCTTTTCTTCTGTTCCTTCCTTTTCCCCTTCTTTCCCCCTCCTTTCTTTTCATCCTCTTTCTTTCTTCCATCTGTTAACTTGCTTTCTGTCATTCTTATTTTCAAGACAGGGTTTCTCTGTGTAGCCCTGGCTGTCCTGGAACTCACTTTGTAGACCAGGCTGGCCTCAAATTCACAGAAATCCACTTGCCTCTGCCCCCAAGTGATGGGATTAAAAGCATGCACCACCACTACCTGGCTTGTCTCACTCTTGTTATGCCCTCACCATCATCTTCCATTTTTCAAATAGTACTCCTTCTTTTATATCCTATTAAAAATATCTAGGACTAGGGAGACACAAAGATGTTTGCTGTGTTTGCATGGAAATCTGACTTCAAATGCTTACATTCATGTAAAATCTGGTGTGCTTGTACCCTAGCATTGAGGGACGGAGAAAGAATCCCGAGCTCACTATCTAGACAGCCTAGTTGAAACTGAGAGTCAGGCTCCATGAGAGACTGTTGGAATAGAATGAGAGGGAGAGCAATAGGGGATGATCAGTGTCTTCTTCTGCCCTCGCATGCTTATAAAAAGTGTGCATTCACTGTACACACACACACACCACACAAAATACTTATTCTTTAGATGAGAGATATCATGCATTATATATTTTGCTGGGCTTGGTTTATTTCCCTTACCAGGATCTTAAAAATCCATGTTGTTTTACAGATATGCTCATTCTACAATGTGGGTGACATGAATAGTGTCACAATAATCATTGGTGTGCAAATGTCTCTATTGTATGCTGACTTAATTTCCTTTAAATAGATATATGTGTATGTATACACACATATATATTTGTATTTACATATAAATATATGCAAGGGCCTTGTATCTAGATCCTATGATAATACTATTTTTAGTTTTGTAGACCTGCACACTGATTTCTATAGTGGCTACACTAATTAGCATTTCTTAGACAGTGTGTAGATGTTGCACCACACAGCCATGTCCTCACAGGTATGTTCCTTGTTTGTTTCCTTTTTAAAAAATATTCTTTTTAAATTATTATTTATTTTTGACTAAAGTCCATTATTTTTATCCATATATCCCCTTGTTCAAACTCCCTTCCCCCTCCCATCCCTCCCAGTAACTCTCTCTTCTCCCCATCTCCTTATCTCCTCCCCAGCAAAGTCAGGAGGTCCCAAGGTTCCAAGGTGGCTTAGTTAAACATTCACTACAGGTAGATCTGCTTTCCTCATTCCAATATCCAGACTGGGTTAGGTGTTCCTCTAGAGGGAGTGGGATCCAAGGTGCCAGTTCAAGATGTTTCAGATCCCAAGCTGTTCAGTGGTTGTGGTTTACAGCTTGGACATGCTTTGCTTTTTGTTTTTTTGTTTAGAGTCCGCTAATGAGTGAGTACATCCCCTGCTTATCCTCCTGGGTTTGTGATATCTCACTCCAGAGGATATTCTCTAAATCCATCCATTTGCCTACAAATTTTAGAATATCATTTTTTCTTACTGCTGAGTAGTACTCCATTGTGTAGATGTATCACAGTTTGTTAATTCATTCTTCAGTTGAAGGGCATCTAGATTGTTTCCAGGTTCTTGCTATTACAAATAATGCTGCTGTGAACATAGTTGAGCTAATGCCTTTGGAGTGTGAATGTGCATCTTTAGGGTATATGCCCAGTAGTGGTATTGCTGGATCCTTGGGGAGATTGATTCCCAGTTTTCTGAGAAACTGCCATACTGCATTCCAAAGTGGCTGAACAACCTTACACTCCCACCAACAATGGAGGAGTGTTCCCCTTGCTTTGCAACCTCTCCAGGATAGGATGTCATCTGTGTCTTTTATTTTAGCCAATCTGACAGGTGTAAAGTGGTATCTCAAAGCTGTTTTGATTTGCATTTCTCTGATGGCTAAAAATTTCGAGCATGTTTTCAAGTGCCTTTCAGCCATTTGTAATTCTTCTGCTGAGAATTCCCTTTTTAGTTTTGAATCCCATTTTTTGATTGAGTTACTCAAAGTTTTGGACTCTAGTTTCCTGAGTTCTCTATATATTTTAGAGATCAGTCCTCTGTCACTTGTAGAGTTGGTGAAAATCTTTTCCTGTTCTGTAGGCTATCATTTTGTCTTATTGACTGTGTCCTTTACAGAAGCTTCTCAGTTTCAGGAGGTCCCATTTATTGATTGTTGTTCTTAGTGTCTGTGCTACAGGTGTTATATTTAGGAAGTGGTCACCTGTGCCAATGCATTGGAGGGTATTTCTCACTTTCTTTTCTATCAGGTTCGTGTGTCTGGGTTTATATTTGGTAGGCTTTGTGTAATTTTTGATGTTGTTGAACTCTAACTTTAGACCATGGTGATCTGATATGGTACAAGGAGTTATTCCCATATTTTTGTATCTGTTGATATCTGCTTTATGACCCAGGATGTGGTCAGTTTTAGAGAAAGTTCTATGGGGTGCTGAGAAATATGTATATTCCTTTTTGTTTGGGCAGAGGTTAGGTCCATACGGGTCATAACTTCTGTTAGATCCATTATTTCTCTGTTGAGTTTTTGTCTGGTTGACCTTTCCATGGGTGAAAGTGGGGCATTGAACTAGGGTATGAGAATTGATGTAGGATTTGAGCTTTAGTAGTGTTTCTTTTACATAGATATGTGCCCTTATATTAGGGGCATAAATATTCAGATTGAAATCTCATCTTGATCAATTTTCTCTGAGATGAATACTTAATGTCCATCCTGGTCTCTTTTAATTGATTTTAGTTTGTAGTCTACTTTGTTAGATGTTAGGATGGCAACACTAGCTTTTTAATAGGGCCATTTGATTGGAAAATCTTTTCCCAACCCTGTACTCTGAGCCTGTGTCTGTCTTTCAGGTTGAGGTGTGTTTCTTGTATGTAGCAGAAGGATGATTTCTGTTTTTGTATCCATCGTGTTAGTGTGTGTCTTTTTATAGGTGAATTGAGTCCATTGATATTAAGGGATATTAGTGACCACTGATTGATATTTCCTGTCATTTTTTGGTCGTAGCTTATATGTATTTTCTTTCTCTGGGGTTCTTTTCTGTGGAGTTATTGATTGTTTGTGGTTTCATGGGTGTATCTGGGAACTTTAGGGTGGAGTTTTACCTCTAATGCTTTCTGAAGGGTCTGATTTGTGGATAAGTGTTGATTAAATCTGACTTTGTCATGAAATATCTTGTTTACTCCATCTATGGTAATTGATAATTTTTCTGGGTATAATAGTCTAGGTTGGCAGCCATGTTCTTTTAGTGTCTGTGTAACTTCTGACAAGGACCTTCTTTCTTTCATTGATTCCATTGAACGGTTAGGTTTGATTCTGATGGGTCTGCATTTATAGGTAAGTTGGCCCTTTTCTTTTGCAACTCTTAAAATGTTTTCTTTGTTTATATTTTTTGGCTTGATTATTACCTGGTGAGTGGAGACTTTTTTTGGAGGTCAAATCTATTTGGTGTTCTTTAAGCTTCTTGTAACTTTATAGGTATTTCCTTCTTTAGGTTGGGAAAGTTTTCTTCTATGATTTTATTGAATACTTTGTCTGTACCTTTGAGCTGGTATTCTTTTCCTTCTTCTATTCCTATTGCTCTCAGGTTAGGTCTTTTGATGGTGTCCCCAATTTCCTGATCATTATGTGTTGTGGCTTTTTTGGTTTTAGTGTTTTCTTTGAATGATGTATCTATTTACACTATTGAGTCTTCCACTTTCGAGATTCTCTCTTCCATTTCTTGGATTCTGTTAGTTATGCTTGTATCTGTAGTTCCAGCTCTTTTCTTCAGATTTTCTGTTTCTACCTTTGCCTCCTTTTGTGCCTTTTTAAAATTTCTTCTATTTCAATTTTTAGTTCCTGGAATGTTTCTTTCATTTTTTGGTTTTCCTTTTCTTGGATTTTTGTTTTGTTTTCTTTCAAGGATTTGTTCCTTTCTTCCAATTTTTTTGTTTGTATTTTCTTCTATTTCTTTAATGGAATTTTTTATATCCTCTTCTAAGGCATCTATAATCTTCATAAATGTGCTTTTGCTCTTGTTTTCTTCTGTTTCCTCTTCATTGCTTTGTTCATGTCTTGGTGTTGTAGAACCACCAGTTTCTTCTGGTGTTGCTTTGTTTTTTATATTGTTATAGGCATTTTTACACTGGCATCTTCCTATTACTTCAGTGGTTCACATTTAGTCAGCTCCTAGTCAGTTGTGGTTAGAGGGCTTTTTGCCTCTCCTGTCTGCTCTGTGCAAGGGGTCTGCATGATCTCCTACTTTGCTCTGGACATGGTTCTGCCTTTTGAAGAGGCCTAATTGTCTTTGATGATGTATCTTGACCTGGAGGTGGGGCCTGACCATGGGAGGTCCTTTCTGTTAGGGATCTTTGGGGAAGGCTTCTCCCAGTTAAAGCCTAGGGCCTGTCCGCTAGCAAGAGTCTGAGATCAGGAGGGGTTGCCCAGGGTTTGAAATCTGCTCACCTCTGATTCCATGCTGGGCACAGGTCTGAGTTTCAAAGGCGTCAGTCCTTCTCTGATGATACAGCTTGCCCTGAAGGTAGGGCCTGTCTGCTAGCAGGAGTTTGAGATCAGAACCTTGGGTGTGACCCTGGCCCGAGGAGAAAGAATATCCAGATGGGTGGCCCAGGTGCTGGAATCTGCTCACCTCTAATTCCACTCTGGACAGGGGTCTTTTCTGAGGTACAATTTAACATCTGGGATGGTGGTATTACCATCAGTTCTTTTTATTATCCAGAATTGTTTTAGCTATTGTTTTTTTTTTTGTTGTTTCTATATGATGCTGAAAATTGTTCTTTCAATTTCTATAAAAAATTTTGTTGGAATTTTGATACAGATTATGTTGAATTTGTAGATTGCTTTGGTAGGATGGCTTTTTCACTATAGCAATCTTACTGATGCATGAGCATGGGGCTTTATTTCATTTTTTGATATCTTCTTCAGTTTCTTTTTTTATTCTCTTAAAATTTTATTTTAGAAGTCTTTAACTTGCTTGGTTATATATTATTTTTTAGCTGTGAATAATATTATTTCTCTGATTTCTTTCTCAGTCTGTCATTTATATATAGGAAGGCTATTGATATTTTTTAAAAGTTAACTTCATAATCTACTACTTTGATTTAAGTGTTTATGTGCTGTGCAAGTAGCTTTCTTGTGGACTTAGTTTGTAGGGTCATCTATGTATAAAATTATCTGCAAACACAGATGCTTTGACTTCTTTCTTTTCTACTTGTATCCCCTTGATCTCCTTCATTTGTCTTACTATTGTGGCTAAGACTTCAAGGACTATATTGAAAGAGTGGGCATTCTTATCTTATTACTGATTTTAGTGAAAATGCTTCAAATTTCTTTCCATTTAAGGTGACACTGACTGTGGACTTGCTGTTACTTGCCTTTATTTATGTATTTTGAACTTTTATTCTTCTCTCATATATTACATCCCAACCACAGTTTCCTCTCAGTCCACTCCTCCTCTGCCAAGTCCCTTCCCCTACCCCCTTCTCTCTTGAGCAACTCCTCCTCTACCCCCTCCCCAAAATAGTTGCTTTTTTTCAGGGATATCTACCAAACATGGTTTAAAAAGATACAATAAGATTGGACATATACCCTCATATTATGGCTGGATATGGCAACACAGTAGAAGAAATAGGATTCTAAGCACAGGCAAAAGAGTCAGAGCCCCCCACTTAATGGTTGGGAGTTCTTCAAGAATTGGGCTACATAACCATAAGGTATATGCAGAGGACCTAGCTCAGCTACATATGGGGTCTATTTGTTGCTTTTGTTTCTGTGAGACCCTGTGAGCCCTGCTTAGTTGATTTTGCTGGCCTGTGTTCCTAAGATGTTCTCACCCTCTCTGACTCCTCTATTCCTTCTGCCCCCTCTTTTGTGGGGTTTGTCTGGCTCTGTCTAGTATTTAGCTTTGTGTTTAGTGTATAAATATTTATTGTAGTGATATCTTCTTTGGTGTTTTTCTTGAGCTTATCATTTGGGTGTGAGTATTTCTTTCCTGACTCTTCTGATAGGTTTGAGATTGCAGTCTTATTTTATCTGATATTAAAGTGGCTGTACCTGCTTATTCATTGATCCATTTGCTTGGAATATTTTTTTCTTATCTGAGATGTTTTCTATTTGTCAGTAAGATTAATTTCTTAGATGCATAAAAAAGATGGATCTTGTCTTCTAATCTTTTAGTTTGTGTTTTTTTATTGAGGAGTTGTGGCCATTAATGTTGAAAATTATTAGTGAGCAGTGTTTATTTATTCCTGTTATTTTGCTGTGATGTATATTCCCTTGTTTTGATTTGCTAGTCTGGGATTACTTATTCTTAGTTTTTTCTTGGGCATGGTTAGCTTTCCAACTGAAGTTTTCATTCTAGGGTCTTCTGTAGAGCTAGATTACTTCATAAATACTGCTTAATTTTGCTTTTGTCATGTAATATTTTTCTCCATGCATTTTAAATTTAGTTTTACTGGGTAAAGAAGTCTAGGCTGGCATCTATGTTAGAACATCCATGCCCTATGACTTTTATACTCTCAACTGAAAAGTTGTTTGTTGTTATTCTAATGAGTCTGCTTTTATATAGTACATAGTCTTTTTCTTTGAAGACTGTACATTTAGTGTTTTGATTATTATGTGTCATGTAGAATTTCTTTTCTGGTTTAGTCTACTTGATGTTCTGTATGTTTTTTGTACCTTCATAGGTGCCTCCTTTAGGTTAAAGAAACTTTCTTTTATGATTTTGTTGAAAATATTTTCTGTGCCTTCTAACCAGGGCTTGGTTCAGTTGTCTCTCTATTTCCCATCATGATCTTGATACCTCATGCTCATATAATCCCTCCTCCCCCTCTTTGACTGGACCTCTGGAGTTCGGCCTGGTCCTTGGCTGTGGATCTTTCCAGCTGCTTCCATAGTTACTGGATGAAGGCTTTACGATGACAGAGTATTCACAATCTAATTACCAGGGTAAGGCCAGTTCAAGCACCCTCTTCACTATTGCTAGTAGTCTAAGCTGGGTTCATCCTTGTAGATTCTGTGAATTTTCCCTAGTACCAGGTTTTACCCTAGCCCCATGATGTTTTCTGTCCTTAAGATATTTCATTGCTCTTCCACTCTGTCCCTTCCCCAGCTCCACCATGCTGTTTTCTCTTGTTGTCATCCCCCGTTTCTTCCCTTCTGCTCCCCAATTTGCCTCCAGTTTTCTCATGAGATCTTATCTACTTCCCCTTTCCAGGGTGATTCATGAATCCCTCTTAGGGTACTCCTTGTTACCTAACTTCTCTGGAGCTATGGGTTGTAGACTGGCTATACTTTGCTTTACATCTAGTATCTACTTATGAGTGAGTACATATCATGGTTGTCTTTCTGAGTCTGGGTTACTTCACTCAGGATGATATTTTCTAGTTCCATCCATTTGCTTGTTAAATTTCATGATGTCATTGTTTTTTTATTATTTTCAGCTGAGTTATACTTCATTGTGATTTTTTTTAAAACTATTCTTCAGTTGAGGGTCATCTAGGTTGTTTCCAGGTTCTGGCTATAAAGAATGCTGCTATGAACATATGAACATAGTTGAGCAGATATCCTATGGTATGATTGAGCATTTCTTGGTTATATGCCCAATAGTGGTATCATTGGGTCTTGAGGTAGATTGATATTTCTGAGAAGTCACCACACTGCTTTCCAAAGTGGCTGTACAAATTTGCACTCCCACCAACAGTGAAGGAGTGTTTCCCTTGCTCCACATCTTCTCTGATTTAAGCTGTCATCAGTGTTTTTTTTTTTTAATTTTTTGTCTTAGATATTCTGACAGGTATAAGATGATATCTCAGAGTCATTTTAATTTGCATTTCCCTGATGACTAAAGATGTTGAGCAATTCCTTAAATGTGTTTCAGAAATTTCATTGGTGCACCTGTTAGTTTTTATGCCAGTATCAAGATTGTTTTTTTTTATTTTTTATTTTTATAGAATGAAGCCTTATTTTTTATCCATGTATCCCCTTGTTCAAACTCCCTTCCCCCTCTTGACCTCTCCCTGTCAGGCTTCCACATACTGCCCTTGTGATTCGACAGTTGCCTACCCTTAGAGGGCCTAGCAAATGGTTCCCCAATTGCTGTTCTTGATTCAGTGAGCTCCCCAGAGCTCCAACCAGCCTTCACTCTGGAAATTTTCCTTATAATCTCCATCCTCTTGTTCATAAAACTCTCCTCTCCCACTCTCAGCTGGACCAGGAGCTCAGCCCAGTGCTCAGTCATGTATCACTGCCTCTACCTCTATCCACTGTTGGATGTAGGTTTTGTGATGACACTTAGGATGATTATTTATTTAACTATAGGGGAAGTCCTGTCTAGGCACCACCTTTACTATTGGCTGGAGACCTAGCCAGGGATATCCTGTGAGTACTTGGAGGTTTCCCTAGCACCCTGTCTCATTCTCACCCTACATTGGCATCCTCTATTAAGATCACCATCTCTCTTTTTTATTCTTATTTGTTGTTCCTCTCACTCAGTTATCTCCTCTCATGATTTGTTCCTGCCTGTTCTTGGTTGTAACCCCTTATGTTCCCAATTAGCTAAGGTGATCTTCTCTATTTTCTTTTCCTAAGGGAATCTCTTGATGTCTCTCTTAAGTTCCTTCCTGTCCCAGGCTGTTCAGGGGTTGTGGTTTGCAGTTTGGGTATTCTTTGCTTTTTGTCTATAGTCCACTTATAAATATATACATCCTGTGCCTATCTTTCTGAGCTTGTGATAGCTCACTCAGGAGGATATTTTCCAAATCTATCTATTTGCCTGCAAATTTTGGGATGTCACTTTTTCTTACCACTGAGTAGTACTCCATTGTGTAGATGTATCACAATTTGTCAATCCATTCTTTGGTTGAGGGGAGTCTAGATTGTTTCCAGGTACTTGCTATTATGAATAATGCTGTTATGAACATAGTTGAGTTAATACCTTTGGAGTATGAATGTGCATCCTTTGTGTATATTGCCTTTATTATGTTTAGGTATTTACCCTGTATTCCTGATCTCTCCATGACTCCATAAAGGAGTGTTGGATTTTGTCAAAGGCTTTTTCAGCATCTAAAGAGATGATTATGTGTTTTTTCTTTTTCTTTCAGGTTGTTTATATGATGGATGACATTGACAGTTTTTTTGTATTTTGAACCATTCCTGCATCTCTGGGATAAAGCCTACTTTATCATGGTGGATTTTTTTATATGGTCTTGGATTTGGTTTGCCGCTATTAAGTATTTTTACATCAATGTTCATGAGGGAGATTGGTTTGTAATTCCCTTTCTGTGTTGCATGTTTGTGTGGTTTGGGTGTCAGGGTGACTATAGTCTCATAACAAGAGTTTGACATTGTTCCTTTGGTTTCTATTATATGGAACTGTTTGAGGAGCATTGGTATTAGTTCTTCTTTGAATGTCTGGTAGAATTATACACTGAAACCATCTGGCTCTGGACATTTTTTGCTTGGGAGACTTTAAATAACAGCCTCGATTTTCTTGGGAAATTATAGGACTATTTATGTCATTTATCTGATCTTGATTTAATTTTGGTAGGTGGTACCTGTCTAGAAAGCTGTCCATTTTTTAATTTTTTTCTAATTTAGTGGAGTATAGGTTTTAGAAGTATGACCTTATGATTCTCTGTATTTCCTGGGTATGTGTTGTTATGTCTCCTTTTTCATTTCTGATTCTGTTAATTTGGATATTTTCTTTCTCTGCCTTTTGGTTAGTTTGGATAAGGGTTTGTCTATCTTACTGACTGTTTCAAAGTACTGCTTTTTCAATTCACTAATTCATTTTATTCTCTTTGTTTCCATTAATTTCGGCCCCATGTGTAATTATTCCCTGCCTTCTAATCCTTCTAGGTGAGTTTTCTTCTAATTGTTCTAGAACTTTAGCTGTGCTATTAAGTCTCTTGTGTGAAATTTCTCTTGGTTTTTCATGTAGGCATCTAGTGCTCTGAATTTTCCTTTTAATAGTGCTTTTATTATCTCCCATTAGTTTGGGCATATTGTGCATTCATTTTTGTTAAATTCTAGGGAGTCTTTGATTTCTTTCTCTATTTCTTCCTTGACATAGAGATGGTTCAATTGACAGATGATGTTCAGTTCCCATGAATTTGTGTAGGTTTTCTGTGTTTTTCTTTTGTTGTCAAACTCTAACTTTAGTCCAAGGTGGTCTAATAAGATACAAAGAGTCATTTTTATCTTTGGTATATATTGATATTTGCTTTATGACCAAGTTTGTGTTTAATTTTAGAGAAAGTTCCAGAGAGTGCTGAGATAAAGGTATATTTCTTTGTGTTTTGTGTGGAAAATTCTATGCAAATTTAAATATGTACAAAAGTCCATTTGAGTCATGACAATTGTTATATCTCTTATTTCTGTTTATTAAATAACCTATCCATTGAAGAGATTGGGGTATTAAAGTCTCCCACTATTAATGTGTGGGGTTTGATTTGAGCTTTAAGCTTTAGCAATGTTTCTTGTACATACATAGATGCACTTGTGTTGGGGGCGTAACTGCTCATTATTGAGACTTCATCTTGATGGATTTTTCCTGAGATGAACAAATAATGCTCTTCTTGGTTTCTTTTGATTGATTTTAGTTTGAAGTCTATTTTGTTAGATATTAGGATGACTACACCAGCTTGTTTCTTTGGTCAATTTGATTGGATAGTCTTTTCCCAACCCTTTATTCTGAGCCAGTATCCATTTTGAAGTTGAACTGTGTTTCTTGTATGTAGCAGAAAGGATGGATTCTCTTTTTGTAACCATTGTGTTAGATTATGTCTTTTTTAGGTGAATTGAGTTTGTTGATATTAAGGGATATTAGTGATCAGTGATTGTTATTTTCTGTTATTTTTGGTGGCAATGTGTGTGTTTCCTTTCTTTGTGTTTTTCCTTTGTGAAATTATCTATTGCTTATGGTTTCATGAGTATATCTAAGTTTCTTAGGTTGGTTGTGCTTTTTGTAGGGCTGTATTTGTGGATTACATTTTTTAAATCTGGTTTTTTCATGAAATATCTTGTATACTCTATCTATGGTGATTGATAGTTTTGCTAGGTATAGTACTCTAGGCCGGCAACCATGGCCTTTTACTGTCTGTATAACATCTGACCTGGATATTCTGGGTTTCATTGTTTCCATTGAGTAATCTCATTATTATTCTAATGGGTCTGCCTTTATAAGTTACTTGGCCTTTTTCCTTTGTAGTTCTTAGTATTCTTTATTCTGTAGGTTTAGTAGCTTGATTATTATATGGCAAGCAAACTCTTTTGGGGTGGTGGGGATCTAGTCTATTTGGTGTTCTGTAAACTTCTTGTGTCTTTATAGGCATTTCTTTCTTTAGGTTGGGAAAGTTTTCTTCTATGATTTTGTTGAAAACATTTTCGAGCTGGTATTGTCTCCTTCAAGATTATTCTTAGGTTTGGTCTTTTTGTGGTGTTCCTTATATCCTGGATGTTCTTGTGTTATGACCTTTTGGGTTTAGTGTTTTCTTTGATGGATGTATTGAATCTTCCACTCCAGAGATTCTCTCTTCCATCTCTTACATTCTGTTGGTTATGCTTGCATCTGTAGTTCCAGTTTATTTTTCAGGGTTAGGGTTAGGGTTTCTGCTTCCAGCATTGCCTTCTTTATTGCTTCTATATCAAATTTTAATTCCTGGAATATTTCCTTCACCTATTTGTTTTTTTCATCTTTTTCAGGGATTTGTTAATCTCTTCCATTTTTTTTGTTTGTATTTCCTCCTGTTTCTTTAAGGGCATTATTTATATCTTCTTTTAAGACTTTTATTGTCTTTATAAAGTTCTTTTTAAGGTTGTTTTATTCTGCTTCTTCTGCATTGCCATGTTAAGCTGTTGTAGAACCACCAGATTCTGGTGGTGCCATGTTGTTATTTGTATTCTTGCACTTGTGCCTGCCCATTGCAGAGAATCTGTGGATCTCAGGTTGCCTGAGGTCTCCAAGTGATGGGATGGTTTGGGGGATGGGGCAGGGTTTTGTAGCTGGGGGTTATCAGGGATCTGGGTTTTACTGAGGCTTCTGGTCTACAGGGTTTTTTCCTACTGCCCTGGATCTATGACAGAGTTGATTGTTGGTGGACTTTCAAGTGCTGTGTCCCAGGGCCAGGATCCCAGAAACTGAGATTTCTGCCTATGCTTGGTGG
This sequence comes from Sigmodon hispidus, assembly GCA_004025045.1. NCBI lineage: Eukaryota > Metazoa > Chordata > Mammalia > Rodentia > Cricetidae > Sigmodon > Sigmodon hispidus. The sequence goes on along the minus strand of PVIH01017322.1, from coordinate 18,161 downwards.
AATGTTACTCACCTCTTATTATAATGGGTGCAGAGCATATTTCTTGTTTATCTTTCTAAAAGAGAAATATTATGCTTCTCACATAAAGCCTATGTACATTGTTAATGCATTTCAGCAAAGTTGACATTTTACTATGATACATGAACAGACAGAGAAAACACATCAATCGAAATCTTTGTGAGGAGGAGAGAGACAAGCTTTGTTCAGATCCTAAGACAACTCTTATGAAATGTGTCCTAACCTGAACTAAGGATTCTTTTTTTACGCCTACCCACCACTCTCCTCCTCCTACCCTTCTCTCTGTCCTCCTCCAATCTCTCCCCACCCCAATCTCTTTCTCCAGAGAGGACAAGGAATCCCAAGGTGAGTCAGTCCTGTTTGGCATATTCAGTTGAGGTAGGACCACATCCCTCCCCAAAGTAACAATGCTGAGAAAGGTATTCCCCTGCAGGACATGGGCTCCTAGAAGCCAGTTCATGCACCAGGAATAAACTTTGGTCTGAAAGCAAGAGGCTTTATAAACTGCTTGTATCTTTCAACTGTCATCCACATTCAGAGGGTTCAGATTCATTCCATGAAGGTTCATCAGCTCTCATTCCAGAGTCTGCCAGCTTCCAACAGCATGGGATCCTGATCCCAATCCCTTTGCTCATGCAATCTTATCTGCTTCCATCAGCTACTGGATGAAGGTTTTATAATGACAAGTAGAGTGGTCATTTATATGATAATAGGGAAAGGCCAATCTAGGCACCCTCTCCACTATTGCGTGGAGTCCTAGCTGGGCTCATTTTGTGGGTTCTTGGGTGTTTCCCTAGGACTAGGTTTCTCTCTAATTTCACAATGGCTCACTCTATATCAGGATATCCACTTCTTTGGTCTCCCTCCATGTTGTTATCCCCACTCAAATATCTCCTTCCCTTATGTTCTCTTCTCACCTCCCCATGCTCCCTCCCCCATTATCTCAATTTACTCAGGAGATCTTCTCTTCCCAGGAGAGATCTATGAATGTTGTTGGTTTCGTCCATGATAACAGACACACATATTACCAATACCACACCAGAGTTTATTTAGGAGAGTTGCCAGGCGGGTACAAGGCCAGAGAAACAAAGGGAAAAAAGGCAGACTTTCATGTGGTGTGGTGTCTCCTTTTAAGAGAAAGGGTGGGCACAGATTTACTTAGCCACACCTAGGATGTAATCTGTTCTGGCTGTGTCTGTGTCTCAGGAAGCCTCTCTTGGTCCAGTCTGGGTTCTTGGTCTACTTAAAGGTAATATATTCTGTGTCTTGGCAACAACCTGGGTTGTTTGGGGATTTTGATGGAACTCCTTTGGCCAACAGCTCAAGTCAGTGTAATTCAGTCTTGGTACTGGAAGCTTTATTTTGTGATAAAAGATAGACAATTTGGAGGGACTCTGTCTCCTTCATTATTTGGATTCTTCATTAAGATTGCCTTAATATATTTTAGGATGTTTCCACTGCATGAAATTTCCATACCACACCTCAAATGCCCCTCAGCTCTAGTCTCTCCTTGTATTCACTCTCTCAACCCCATCTTTCCTCCCCCTCCCAGTCCAACCATAAAATCTGTTAATTTTCTATTCCGAAGGAGAGTCCTATGTTCCTTTTATTCCCTTCCTTGCAATATATACTTTGTGTGTCTATTGATTGTAGCTTGGTTATCATTTATTTAGCAAATGATGTTCACATGGTAAGTGAAATCCTACCATATTTATCTTTCTGGATGTAGGTAATCTCACTAATAATGTTTTGTTTTGTCTCATCTACTTGCTTGTAAATTTTGTCATTTCAAAAAAATTGATGAGCAATACTCTGTTGTGTAAATGTACTACATTTTCTTTAGCCATTTTTTAATTTAGGGGCATCTAGGTTGTCTCCAGTTTTTTGCCCTTTTGTATAGAGCATCAATGAACAATGTTGATCAAGTGTCTTCTGTTGGATCAAACATTCTTTGAGTATGTGCCAAGATCCAAGCTGGATCTTGAGATAGATTGATTTCCCAACTTTTTGAGGACCTGCCATATTGATTTAATAGATATCTACAGAAGCTTCCACCCAAATGCAAAGGAATATACATATTTTATACATATTTGACCTCCCAAAAGACTGCTCGCTAAGCTAAGGCAATAAGAGAACAAAAGGATATTAAGTAGATACAAATTGGAAAGGAAGAAGTGAAACTATCTCTATTTGGAAATGATTTGATTGTATACATAAGTGACCCACAAAATTCTTCCAAGGAACTGCTACGGCTGATAAATTCCTTCAGCAATGTAGCAGGATATAAGATTAACTCAAAGACATCAGTAGCCATCCTATACACTAAATATAAAAGGGCTGAAAAATGAATAAGGGAATCATCACCCTTTAAAATAGCTGCAAATAGCATTAAATACCTTGGAGTAACTATAACCAAAGAAGTAACAGATGTATTTGACAAAAACTTTAAATCATTGAAGAAAGAAATTGAAGAAGATATCAGAAAATGGAAAGATCTCCCATGTTCCTGGATAGGTAGGATCATCATAGTAAAAATGGCCATTCTACCAAAAGCAGCCTACAAATTCAATGCACTTCCCATCAAAATCCCAACACAATTCTTTACAAACATCAAAAGAACAATACTCAGTTTTATTTGGAATAACAGGAAAGCCAGGATTGCCGAAACAGTTTTAGTCAACAAGAGAACATCACTATCTCTGACTTCAAGTTGTACTATAGAGCTACAGTAATAAAAACAGCCTGTTCTTGGCATAAAAGCACACTTGTGGCTCAATGGAATCAAATTGAAGATCCTGAGATTAACCCAAAAACCTATGTACACCTGATCTTTGACAAAAAGGCCCAACATATTCGATGGAAAAAATATAGTATCTTTAACAAATGGTGTTGGCATAGCTGAATGTTAGTGTGTAGAAAAATGCAAATAGATCCAAGCCTGTCAACTTACACAAAACTCAGATCCAAGTGGTCAAAGACCTCAACATAAACCCAGTATAAACCCAGCCACACTGAACCTGATAGAAAGAAAGTGGGAAATATGCTTCCACACATTGGCACAGGCGAACACTTCCTAAATATAACACCAGTGACACAGACACTAAGAACAACAGTCAATAAGTGGGACCTCATGAAATTGAGAAGCTTCTGTAAAGCCAGGGATACAGTCCATAAGGATAAGGGCAGCCTACAGAATGGGAAAAGATTTTCACCAACCCTACAAGTGACAGAAGATTGATCTCTAAAATATATAGAAAACTCAAGAAACTAGAGCCCAAAATTTGAGTAATCCAATCAAAAAAATGGGGTTCAGAAATAAAAAGGGAATTCCCATCAGAAGAATTACAAATGGCTAAAAGATACTTGAGAAAGTGCTTCGCGTCTTCAGTCATCAGAGAAATGCGAATTAAAATAACTTTGAGATACCACCTTACACCTGTCAGTTTGGCTAAGATAAAAGACACAGATGACAGCTTATGCTGGAGAGGTTGCGGAGCATAGGGAATGCTCCTCCATTGTTGGTGGGAATGTAAACTTGTTCAGCTACTTTGGAATGCAATATGACGGTTTCTCACAAGACTGCGAATCAATCTTCCCAAAGATCCAGCAATACTACTACTGGGCATATACCCTAAAGATGCACATTCTCACTCTAAAGTCATTAGCTCAAGTATGTTCATAGCAGCATTATATTGTAATATGAAACCCTGTAAATAACCTAGTTGCCCCTCATCTGAAGAAGGGATTAACAAACTGTGGTACATCTACACAATGGAGTACTACTCAGTGGCAAGAAAAAAATGACACCCTAAAATTTGCAGGCAAAAGGATAGATTTGGGAATATCTTCCTGAGCGAGGTATCACAAACCCAGAAAGATAAGCAAGGGATGTACTCACTCATTAGTGGACTTTAAACAAAAAGCTAAGAATGTCCAAGCTGCAATCCACAACCACTGTACAGCTTGGGATCTGAAACACCTTGGACTGGCACCTTCAAGCCCATTCCCTCCAGAAGAACACCTGACTCAGTCTTGATGTTAGGATGAGGAAAGTGGATCTGCCTGGAGCGGATGCTGAAACTAAGCCATCTTGGTACCTTGGAACCTCCTGTCCTTGCTGGGGAGGAGATAAAGAGATGTGGAGAGGAGAGAGTGACTGGGAGGGTTGGGAAGGGGAATGGAGTCTGAGCAAGTGGATACATGTAGAAAAAAATATGACTTTATTTATAAAAAAACCAAAATGTACATCCTTTGATACATGCTTAATAGTGGTATTGCTGGATCATTGGGTAGATAGATTCCCAGTTTTCTGAGGAACTGCCATACTGATTTCCAAAGTGGCTGTACAAGTTTATATTTCCACCAACAATGGAGAGGTGTTCCTCCTGCTCTGCATCTTCCCCAGCATAGGCTATCATCAGTGTTTTTGATCTTATCCATTCTGACAGGTGTAAGATAGTAACTCAGAGTTGTTTTGATTTGCATTTCTCTGATGGCTAAGGATGTTGAACAATTCTTTGTCTTTCAGCTTTTTGACATTCTTGTGTTCAGAATTTTCTACTTAGCTCTGTACCCCATTTTTAAATTAGAGTATTTGGTTTTTTGACTTCTATTTTCTTTAGTTCATTATATATTTTAGAGATCAGTCCTCTGTCAGATATGTGGTCTGTGAAGATCTTTTTCCATTATTCTGTATGCTGCTGTTTTGTCTTATTGTTCATGCCCTTTGCCTTTGAGAAGCCTCTCAGTTTCATGAGGTTCCATTTATTAATTGTTGTTCTTAGTGTCTGTGCTACTGGTGTTATATTTAAGAAGTGATCTTCAGAGCCAGTGAGTTCAAGTGTTTTTCCCACTTTCCTTTTTATCAAGTTCAATGTAACTGGGTTTATGTTAAGGTCTTTGATGCACTTGAACTTGTGTTTTTTGCAGGGTGATAGATGTGGATCAGTTTGGATTATTCTAAATACCACTATCCATTTATGCCAGCACCATTTGCTTAAGATACTTTTTACCATTGCATATTTTTGACTTCTTTACCAAAAATCATGTGTTCATAGGTATGTGCATTAATATCATGGTCTTTAGTTTTATTCCATTTATCCCCAAGTCTGTTTTTATGCCAGTACCAAGCTGTTTTTATTACTGTTTCTCTATAGTAGAGCTTGAAGTCAGGGAGTGTGATGCCTCCCAAAGTTCTATTATTGAACAGGTATTTTTTTGGCATTCTTGTTTTTTTTCCATATGAAATTGAGTATTATTTTTTGAGTGAATAATTGTGTTGGGATTTTGATAGTGATTGCACTGAATCTGTAGATTGCTTGTGGTAAGATGTCATTTTTACTATGCGGATCCTACCTATCCAAGAGCGTAGGAGATCTATTTTATGATATCTTCTTCAATTTCTTCACTGATTTTAAAGTTTTTGTCCTACAGGTTTTGCACTACGTTGGTTAGATTCACCTCAAGATATTTAATATTATTTGTAGCTATTGTAAAGTGTGATGTTTCCCTGATTTCTTTTTCAGCACTTTTATCATTTGTGTAAAGATAGGATATTGATTTTTTGAGTTAATCTTGAGTCTTTCTACATTGCTGAAGGTGTTTATCAGCTGTAGGGGTTCCCTGGTAGAATATCAGGGGCTACTTATGTATATTATCATATCATCTGCAGATAGTGATAGTTTTACTTTTTTAAAATTCATATCTTCTTGATTTTTTGTTGTGTTATTTTTCTAGCCAAGACTTGGAAGCTCTATTGAATAGATATGGGGTGAGTGGACAGCCTTATCTTGTTCCTGATTTAGTGGAATTGCTTTATGTATTGCTTGTGATTTCATGGGTGTATCTACTTTCTTTAGGTTGGAGTTTTACTTCTAGTGCTTTTTGTAGTGATGAATTTGTCTATAGAGATGGCTTTGCCATGGAATGTCTTGTTTACTCTGTCTATAGTGATTGAGAGTTTTGCTGGGTGTGGTAGTCTGGGCAGACATTCGTAGTCTCTTAGTGTTCTTATAACATCTGTCAAGGATCTTCTAGCTTGCATAGTTTACATTGAGAAGTTGAGTATTATTCTGATGGGTCTGCCTTTATAAATTACTCGGCCTTTTTCTTTTGCAGCTCTTAAAATGATTTCTTTATTCTGTATTATTAGTGTTTTGGTTATTATGTGGCTAGCAGACTTTTTTTGGGCAATGTACTTTATTTGGTGTTTTGTAAGCTTTTTGTATCTTCATAGGCATTTCTTTTTTAGGTTGGGAAAGTTTTCTTCTGTGATTTTGTTGAATATATTATTTTGTGCCTTTGAGTTGATATTCTTTACCTTCCTCTATTCCTATTATTCTTAGGCCTGATCTTGTCATGGTGTCCCAGATTTTCTGCATATTTGTGTTATGAATTTTTTTTTAGCTTTAGAGGGGTTTTTTGACTGATGAATCTATTTCTTCCAATATATTTTCCACACCAGAGATTCTCTTTTTCATCTTTTGCATTCTGTTGGTTATACTTGCATCTGTAGTTTCTGTTCATTTCCTCAGATTTCCATTTCCAGTACTTTCTAGGTTTATGACCTCTTTATTGCTTCTGTTTCAGTTATTAAATTTTGAACTGCTTTCTTCACCCATTTGATTGTGTTTTTTTGGTTCTATAGTCTTTCTTTAAGAGATTTTTTGTTTTCTTTAATTTTTTGCGTGTCTTTCTCTTTTTCTTAAGGATTCTTTTCATTGCTTCTTTAATTTTCTCTTTAAAGGCATCTATCATCTTTATAAAGTTATTTTAAGCATATTTTTCTCTGCTTCCTCAATATTGGAATGTTCAGATCTTGCTGCTGTAGAACCACTAGGTTCTAGGGAATCATATTGTTGAATGTAATTTTTTACTCACATCTACTCATCTCTTCCTTTGATTGGTGCAAGTGTCATCTGTGTTTCATGGAGCTGTTTTTGGTTCACCATGTGCTCTTGGTGCAGTAGAAACTCTTGAAGAAATCGGAGGCAGTGGAGTCTGTGTCCCTGGGAGCAGTTGATATCTGTAGCTGGGGCTCTTGTGATTGAGGTCTTCCTGGTCTATCTTAGGAAGTCACTCTTGTGATGGGGCTAACCAGAGACTGTATTTCAGAAAGCAGTTGAGGTTGAGAGATTGGTGGTTTTTGGGAAATGGATTGAGGCTTATGGGGGTAAAGGGTCTGTTGAGGGGCTTGCAAACAAGTGTTCTGATTGCTTACCTGCAACTGGAAGTGTGATGGGTTTAGGTCACATTTTTTACTCTGTCGCTTAGGCATGGGGGCTGTTCTAGGTGCTTTTTCTGGTTGGCTGGGAGAAACCTGTACCCCAATTTTAATTGGATTATTTGGTTTGTTGATGTCTAGTATCTTAAATTCTTTATATATTTTGGGTATTAGTTCTCTACTGGATGTGTAGTTGGTAAAAATCTTTTCCTGTTCTGTAGGTTGTCACTTTGTCCCAATCACAATGTTCTTTGCTTTACAGAAGGTTTTCAGTTTCATAAACACTTATTGTTGTTATTAGAACACTTATTGTTGATCTTAGTGCCTGTGTGATAGTATTTTATTCAGAAAGTCTTTGTGTGTGCCACTGAATTTAAGTGCTTCATCACTTTCTCTTCTCTCAGATTCAGTGTATCTGGTTTTATATTGAGGTCTTTGATCCATTTCGACGTGGGTCTTGTGTAGGGTGAAGTATGGATCTATTTGCATTCTTTTACATGCAGACATCCAATTTGACCAGCATCATTTGCTAAAGATGCTGTCTTTTTTCCAGTGTGTATATCTGGCTTCTTTACCAAGATTCAGGTGTCTGTAGGTGTGTGAATTTATGTCTGGGTCTTCAATTTAATTCTGTTAATCACTGTGCTTGGTTTTATGCCAAAGCCATGCTTTTTATTTTTTTATTATTATAACTTTGTACTGCAATGAAATAGGAAATTGTGAGACCTCTAGCGGTTATTTTATTGTTTAGGATTGTTTCACCTATACTGTTATTTTTCTCCTCACATGAAGCTAAGAATTGTCCTTTCAAGATCTGTGAAGAATTGTGTTTGAGTTTTTATGGAGATTGTATTAAATCTTTGGATTGTTTTTGGTAGGATGCCTATTTTTATTATGTCAATTCTACTTATTCATGAGCATGGGGGATCTTTCTATCTTCTGATATTTTATTCAAATTTTTCCAAGACTTGTTTTTATTATACAAGTCTTTTACTTGCTTGCTTATATTATTTATGGCTATAGTGTTGTTCCCATGGTTTTTTCTCAACGCATTTGTAATTTGTATGTAAAAGGGCTAATGAATTTTTGTGAATTAATTTTGTATACAGCTATATCAACTGTAGGTAGGTATTTCCAGTGTAATTTTTAGGGTCATGTATATATACTATTATATCATCTGCAAATAAAGGTACTTTGACTCCCTTCTTTCCAGTGTGTATTCCTCTTGATCTCCTTCAGTTGTCTTATTGTTCCAGTTAACAGTTCAGGTATTATATTGAATAGTATGGAGTAGACAACTTTTTCTTGTTTTTAATTTTTGTAAAATTGCTTTGAGATTCTCTTCATTTAGTATAGTATTGGCTGTGGGGTTGCTTTAAATGATCTTTATTATATTTAGGTGTGTCTCTTGTATCTTTGATATGCTCAGGACTTTTATAATGAAGGGGTATTGAATTTTTATGCATCAAGTGAGATGATCATTTTTGTTTCTTTCTGTCCAGTTTGTTTATATGGTGTTTATTTAGTGTTCTGTATACTTCTTGTACCTTGACAAACATGCCCTTTTTGTTAGGAAAAATTTTCTTCTCTGATTTTGTTGAAAATATTTTTTTTCAAATTAGACACATTTTAATTTTACTGAAATCTTTTCTGTAAAGCTTTAAAAAGAACCCTCATATCTAAAATTCTTTACATCAGAGAGAAAGAGACATCAAAGAAATATCACTTCAGATAATGTTATTGGGAAATAAAACAATAAACTGTTTTTCTCTATGTTCTTGATATTCTCTATAGAAATGTCTTTAAAATATTGAATGTGGTAGGTGAAATGTTATTTTGATTTACTATGTAGAAAGACCAGAACATAATTGTGAACCTAAATTCAGACTTCTTTGTTATGTATTTGGTACTGGGCAAAATTATGACCTGCCTTCAACTCTGATATAACAAAGTTTAAGCTGAGGACTGAATTAACAAATTCCCATACAGTGTCAAGTCTTTTATGAATCCAATAAAAACAGTATGCTAAGCGCAAATACCAGGAAAACTTACTGATTTTTCAAATAATGATAAAAAGAACCCCTGTAGCCATAAAATCCACTGTAGGCAATAAAGGTAGTACAGAGACAAGGTCTTCTGCAGAAGTCACAGTGAGGGAGGTGTTGCAAACAAACACCATTGAAAAACACCAATTTGACAAGGGCTGTTAACAGAACCTAAAAGACCAGAAGGAACATTTCTTCCGCTTTCATTTCATACTGTGAAGAACTGGAAGTATAGACTAGGAATTTATAAAATTTATAATCAGTTTTTCCTTAGTAGCAAAGCTAAGTCTCAGTCATTTCTATGAATAAAAACTAATGAAGATAATGGGCATCAAATGTAAGTAACACTTCTCGGTTAATGGCAAAACTGCTGAAAGGTATTGCAAATATATTATCAGTATTTCTTTAGGAATAAATTCAGACCTCAAAGGCTGTATCTATCTTTCTTTTTTTCCATTATCTAATTTTATTTTCATTATTATTATTATTATTATTATTATTATTATTAACAAAGAAGTCACACTTTCTATCCTTGTATATCCTTATTCAAGGTCCCTTCCCCCTCCCAACACATCAGTTCATTTTCTCTTCTTCACAACTCCTCATCCCCTCCCTGGGCAGGCGGCAGGCAGTCTCATGGTCCCACAATCCCCATATTGCTTAGTTTAGTCTCCACTCCTGGCAGATCCAGTTTTCTCCCCCCAGTCTTAAGACTGAATCAGGTGTTCCTCTAGGGGAGTGGGATCCAAGGAGTCAGTCCAGGGTGTTTCTGATCCCAAGCTGTTCAGTGGTTGTAGTTTGCAGCTTGGGCATACTTTGCTTTTTCCTTGTTTGTTTGTTTGTTTAGAGTCCACTAATGAGTGAGTATATCCCCTGCTTATCTTTCTGGGTTTGTGATACCTCTTTGTGAGCCATTGAGATGTGATTCTTTTCCTTCTTCTATCCCTATTATTCTTATGTTTGATCTTTTCATAGTGTAGCAGATTACCTGAGTGTCTTGAATGTTTTGTGTCAGATTTTTATATTTAACATTTTTTGACTGATGTGTCCATTTTTTTCTATTGTATTTTCAACACCTAACATTCTCTGTTCCATCTCTTATATTCTGTTGTTCAACCTTGGCTCTGTAGATCTTGTTTTTATTTCTAAATTTTTTAGTTTCAGAATTCCCTCAGTTTGGGATTCCTTTATTGATTCTATTCCCATTTTCAGGTTTTGAACAGTATGTTTTTTAATTATTATTGTAGTTATTTCCTTCCACTTTTTGTGTTTTCCTGGATTTCTTTGTGGGATTTATTTATTTCTTTTCTGTGTGTACAGGACACCCTAAGAATGCCTATATAAAGGCACAGTGGTGTTGTATTCTGGATAGAAGGCAGAAACCTTTCTCGAATGTTTTCAGAAGAGCAATTGAGTGATTAGTTTGGGTGGCATGAGGATTCTAGGAAGAAGAAAACATCCTTCCAAGGCACCTGCTAGGTCATTTACCGTGGCAACAGGAGGGGACAAGGATATTAGCAAAATGTATCCTTTATTTATAAATGTGGACCATTTATATTTTTTCATTAGAACCTGCCCAAATGCTGTGTATGTTTTCTTACTTGTTTTATTGAAAGTATGACCACTGAGAGCTTCCTATTTAAGCCTAGTTAAGCTTAGTGAACCTTTTTTACATCATATTGTCCAATCAATACTTGCTACTCAAACCTCCAAAAAAAGATATTTATTTATTTCCTCTTTAAGAAACACTGTCATCTCCATAAGGTTTTCAGGCCTTTTTCTTGTGTTTTGTTGGAATGTTCAGGATTTGCTATGGTCAGTTGCTGAGCTCTACTGGAGCCATAGTACCATCACTGTTACTGTGTTTTTACACCGGTGTCTTGGCATCTGGGATTGGGATGATAATAGGTACAGGTGCTGATTTCTGGTTTTGTCTTTGCTGGGTAAGTGTTTTGTTTCTTTCTTGCTGTTTCTTCTGTTTCTCTGGCTTTCTTAACTGATGTGTTAACAGGAAATGATTGCTGATGTTGTAGGCTGGATAGGGTGAACTGGGAGAAGGAGAAGGTTGGAGAAGAAATTTCTTGTTATTACTTGGGGAGATGGTCATAGAGGAAAGAGACACCTCAGCAGCTCTTTTTACTACAGAGTTGGGATGACACCAGGGATGGGGATGGGTAAATGGGACTGAGGAGCAGAAGGAGAGGAGAAGATCTGCATTGAGCCTGCCTAGTTTCCTGGTAGGGGTGGCCTGTGGATTAGCAGTGGCTGCCTGCTGGAGCTGGGGGATCAGGAGAGGAAGATCTGTAGGATCCACAGGAGATGTGGGCAGTTTGGGAAAGAAGGTTGCAGCAGGTGTTCTATTGCAGGTAAGATAAATAAGGCTAAGGGACTGGATTTAGAAGAGATCAGGAAATGTTGATGGTTTTTAGTTAGCTTACATGTTTGATCTGGTCATATTTATTTTTTATATCTACTGATTTTGAGTTTGGCTTGTTTATTTTTTTTAAATCACCTTAATATTTATCATTAACTTATTTATGTAAGTTCTTTGTAAGTCTTGACTATAATCAATTACATCTGCAAACTTCTCTATAATGACTGCCTTTGCAGTATCCTAGAGTTTGTAGTTCATTTTTATTTTTATTTGATTCAAGGAATTTTTAAATCTTCTCCTTGATTTCTCAATAACTCAGATGAACCAAATCATTATTAAGTTTCCATGTTCTTGTATAGTTTGAGTGTGGATTTCTTATTTTATTTTATCATAATCTGACAATATAGAAGAAATTATTGTGTTTTGCCTTTGTTAAGAGTAGTTTTATGGTCCAAAAAGTGGGTTATATTTTTTAATAAAGATTTGTGGATTGCTAAGAAGGTTTTCCACATCTATTGGATAGTATATTATATAGATGGCTACCCATTAAATTAATTTTTATCTATTTAGTCCTGGCTTTTCATTTATTTATATACTATGAATGATTAATCTATTGACTATGAGAAAGGAGTATTGAAATTACTATTAGTGTTCTTCCAGACCTGTCTTTTCCTTTATGTATGAAAGTGTTTTATGGTGTTAGGTAAGTTAATGTTTGATTCATATCTATTATAGTCATCTTTGTGAAGATATGTTATCTTTATCTGTTATCCTGTGACCTTTCTCATTTTTGACTGACATAGGCTTGGATAAGTGCTTTGGTAAGTATGAGGGTAGAAACTCCTATTTTATTTTGAATAAATTTTCTATCATTTCACTTTTATGTGTGAGTTTGCAAATGAGGTGTTTTTTTTTTTTGTAGGGAAAGTAGTTGGATTTGTTTTTTTTAAGTATCCATTCAGTCTACACTGAAGGTTACTATTCAGAGGTATTTAACATCTTTCTTCAGCTGAGAGGTTTGCTAGATTGCTAAATTAATAAAACATGAGAATCATTTGTCACCTATTCTGCTAGTGAGGCTTATTCATTCTTGAGCTAGTTTGCTAGGCCTGCCTTTTCTGTTAGGTTTCTTCTGCAATTGCTGGTTTTGTATTTAGGAATTGCTTAGTTTTAGGTTATCATAGATACTTATTCTTTACTTTTAAAGGGTAATGACTTTGTTAGAATTGGTAGTCATGATGCATAGTTATTTTGTTTCCAGGATTGTAATATATTAGGCCACGTTCTTCTGGATTTTAGGGTTTTTGCTGAGAACTCTGCTATTATATTGGCTCTCCCTTGTAGTTTTGAGTGTCTTTCTTGCTTTTCTGTTCTTCACATTTTAACAGTAGTATGACACAGAGAGTTTCGTTCTCTGTTGTTGGTATCATATCTTTTAAGGTGTATAAATTTCTCATATAGCTTATGCTCCAGAGATCTTTGGTTTGGTTATCATTGCTTTTCTTTCTAATACTGATATTAACATACTAATCCTGAACTCAGTCTTCAGTTTCTTGTGTTTCTTCTTTTGCCTTTTCTATTCCATTGGTGCTTTACATTGAGTTCTTCATTTACAAAATTTTTGTCTATATGTTTTGTTTAAGTATCTGTCTATTTGCTGATTGTTGTTGTTCTTATCCATGTCTCAAATTGACTTTTTTCATCTATTTGAATCTTATTTAATGGCAATCATTATTTATAAAGCAAGACTTTTGAATTCTTTAGAATTTTAGTCATGTCAGCATCTTCATATGTAGTTATTGAGGGCTTTGGAGTCTTTGGAGAAGTCATTTTTCTTGCTAAATCTTCTTAAATTTGTGTGTATGTGTGTTTCTGAGCTGAAATTGGTATATGATTAGGAATGGATAGTTATTTCATAGGGTCTTCATAGCGACCTACTTTATAAAGGAAATCAAGGGCTCTGTTTCCAGTACCAATTAGGCAGAAGAAAATGAAATGTAATAATAGCAAGAATATCAAAACAAAACAAATGAAGGATAATTAAAATCAAAGCCAAATAATATACTAACATTAACCACAGAAAAGAGGAAAAGCAATTAGGTATAATAAACTATATATTTTGGAATCTCCCTGTATTTGCATTCTCAGAGCCTCTTTGGTCCCATGAGTTTTGTGATCAGTGGTTGGGAAGGTTTCTTCTTGCTCCAGAAGACCACTGGTTTGTGTTCCTAGGGACAGTCCCTGTCTAAGATTATGGCCATCTCCTGAGCACATTGGAAAGAGTACTGACATCTCTACTGGAGGGGGAAACCTACAGGAAACAACATCTGCCTGAAGGTCTGAGCTTTTGAATCCTCACTGTTGCTTACCATGTATTAATATTTTCTAGGTTATTAAATGTCTTTGATTAATTTCCAGGGTTCTTAAAATTCTTATTTTCATCAGTTTCATAAATGGGATGATTTTTATGCTATACTCTTTTCATCTACTTTAGTTTTTAAACTGGGACTATAAATTTTTTTTTAATGTAACTTACCTCCTTTTTATTGCCTTATCTTATTGGAAGATATTAAATTCATTATTAAAATTAGCATTTAAATTCTGCAGGTTAATGTCTATATAAAAGTTTGTTTATTTTTAATTATCAAACTTTAGATTGGTGTTTTAAGTACCGTGGCTTCATATTATCTGGCTATCTGTGTTCCCTGGCAATGTATTGAGTTTCCTATGTGTTGCTCAATCTTTCAGCATCTGTTGCTTGACCATTTTTTGTCCATCTGTGACTGGCTTTAATGTGTTCACTTTTTATTTCTTATTTTCAGTTTAGTGAGGTTTTGGTTTTTATTCACTAAGACATTAATTTTCTTCACTATTTATTTACATTTTTATTGTACCTTAGTTTATTTTATGGTTTGTGTGATTAATGCCATTTTTTGTCTGTCTTCAGGCTTACTCAAAGAGTTTTTGGGTCTTTTTCATAAAGAGGTAGAAGTTCAGCATTAGAGGACATGGTTCTTCTTGTCAGACACACACCACTCACTACTCTAGTAGCTGAGCCTAGTGCAGCCATCTTCCCATATCCTCACAGGACAGAATATTACTCAGCACCTCCACTTCTAAGTTAAATGCTGAGTTGAATTTGTTCATGATTTTGCTCAATTATATTTTTAATGTTGTTACCTTTTTATTGTAATGTTTATTCCAGTCTTTTATCTTTGGTTTGCAAGTAACTTCTTGAAGTTAAATCTGTTAATTTATCTTAGGCTATACAGGACTAACAGAAATTATTCATATTTAAATAATAAATATTTTATATGTACTTTTGACATTAGAGGCTTTTTGATAACTCAGAGACAAAAATATTATTTCAAATTTTAATTAAATTATGATTTGACTTTAGGAAATTAGTATACTTGAAATTTACTTTTGTATATAATATAAGGTATAGATGTAATTTTAACTTTTCTTATATATTGGTTTAAATTTTGATCATAATTAATAGTTATTTGTCTTTTTTCTAGCAACCATCTTCATCATATATCCATTTTCTCTTGACTCACTGATCTCTTCCTACATCTATTCATAAAGGCTGTATTTAGTATAACTTTATAATTTTAATTTCTGTTGAAATTAAATTTCTGTTGAAAATAGATTTTTTTAAGATTAATAGATTTTTTTTCCTCAGTTCCTCCCAGATCCTGCCTAACTCCCCATTTACCCAAATCCACAATATTTTTCTTTCTCTCATTAGAAAACAGACAACTAAAAAAGAACAACAAACAAACTAGAATAGAACAAAACAAACAGAAAAAATGTGCCAAAGGGAGAAAAAATAAGAAAAACATAGAGACATACAGTTTTGCATACAGCAAAAATCCCATAAAAACAGAAAATATAAAGATTTGTAAGGTAAAACAAAAACAAACACCAAAAGAAGACAAAAAAAACCAATGCTCGAAGAATTATGAGACAAAAAAAAAAAAACAAAAAACAAAAAACAAAAACCCTCCAAAGAGACCACTGAGACTATTTTGTGTTGACCATTCACTGCTGGGCATGACCTTAAGTGTGGATAATATACCTAGTGAGACTCCATTGGAGAAAACAAATTTTCTTTTGTGAGCTGTTGTTAATTGAAGACAGCTTCTGGATTAGGAATGGGGCTTGTGTCCACTCAGCGCTGGGATGTCATCTGGCTAAAATCTGTGCAGGCCCTGTGCATACTGATACAGTCTCACTGAGTTCCTAAGTGTTTCAGTCTTGTTGGTTTAGAAGCCCTTGTTTTGATGGTGTCTTCCATCCCATTGGTTCTTGCAATGTTTCTGCCTCCTCTTCTGCAGAGTTCTCTGAGCCCTGAGAAGAGGGACTTAACGGAGACATATCATTTAGGATTAAGTGTTCCACAGTCTTGCAATATTTGTACAATGTCTAGTTGTGGGTCTCTGGATTTGTTCTTGTCTGCGGCAGGAGAGAGCTTCTCTGGTGATGATGGAGCAAGAAACTGATCTATGAGTATAGCAGAATGTTATTAGGAGTCATTTCATTGCTATGTTCCTTTAGCAGAACTATAGTATTTGGTCTTTTTGGCCCATGGCCTATTTAGTCTCAAGTTCCTGACTACCTGTACAGTCAGGGATGAGTTCTATCTTATGGAGTTGGCCTAAAATCTAATCAGATAGTAGTTGGTTACTTCTGACTTTTATGTTACTATTGCACCAGTGTGTCTTGCAGGCAGCTTACCTTTATAGATTGCAGGGGTTTCAGATGGGTTGATAGTTAGGTTTCTTCTCTAGTAGCATGCAGAATACTTTCCACTAGTTAGTAAGATTGAAGGTTCCAGATAGGCAGCAGTTTGACTTCTCCATGTTTATTGAGATATTTACATATTATCTTCATGAATAGGATATTATCATCAGTTTGTGGAGGACAACTAATATCCTTGAAAAGATAGACTGGGTTGTTTGGAGGTTTCCATGGGTTCCTTTGGCCAACAGCTCAATTAGATGTAATCCATTTCTGGCAGTGGATTTCTTATTTGGTGGCAAGATATGTCTAGTTCAGCTTTGTCTCTCCTGTTATTTGATGATTTCATTTATATTTCTCTCATATATGTATATATTTTAGGAAGCTTCTACTCTAGTAGGTTTCTACATGAACGGTCAAAAGCCCTTAGTTTTAGCTGTCTGTCCCTCCTCATATTCCCTTATTACCCCTTATTCTCTCCCCTCTCTGTTTATTCTTCCCATTCTACTCTCCTTCATATCCATCAATAATTATATATTAATTATATACTCTATTTTCTCTTCCTATTTGCCTTCTATTTTCTCACCCCATCCAGTTTAATACCTAACCTCTGTGGTTATACATATCATAGACTGCTTACCAAAGACTTAACAGCTAGCATCTACATATAATAAAATGCATACTATATTTGTCTTTTTAGGTCTGGGTTACTTCTACTCAGGGTGATTTTTCCACCTAACCCCATCCATTTACCTGGGAATTTTATGATTTTATTTTTTTAAACTGCTGAGTAATATTCCATTGTATAATATGTGCCATGTTTTCTTGATCTGTTCATCCACTGACTGACATCTAGGATGTTTACATTTTCTGTCTATTATGAATGGAGCAGTAATGAAGTTGTTTCAGCAAGTATCTCCATGGTAAAATGTGGAGTCTATTGGGTATATGTCTAAGAATGGTCTAGCTGCCTCTTGAGGTAGATCCACTACCAGTTTCTTGTACTTCAACAATTTTCATTATTGTTTTTTGTTTAATTTTTTAAAATTACACTTGTCTTATATATACATGCATATGTGCATATATATAATCAGTATTTAAAAGATTCTTAAAGTAAACACTTCTGGCATGTTGCTTGCAGCTGTGTTGATTATATTCTAAATATGCTAATGAATTTTATGTAAATATTATAACTGCACTCTGTTCACTTTTGTGCCCTGTGAGCTGTGGCATGTTCTCTTCCTAGTCATGGAAGAGCTTTTTACTATTCGAAAATCTGGTAACCTCTACATGATTTCAGATTTTGACTTCCACAAGTAACATTCTTTAATGTTCAACATACTTCAGTATATAAAGGACCAGAGACCATATTTTCTGTCTTCACATTATAGAGTACTGTTCCACATGGGACCTAGTTTTATTCCTCAAGTATAGTTATAATGAAAAAGGAAATCTTCGGAACCCACTCCAACTATAGGAACACCAGACTCACTCTTGAGGGAGGTGGGGCAAAACTGGATTTGGCCAGGAGTGGAGACTGATCCAAGCATTATTGGGTCGGTGGGACCATAGGACTGTCTGCTCCCTGCCCAGGGAGGGGATGGGGAGTTGCAGAGAAGAAAAATGACCAGATGTGGTGGGAGGGGGAAGGGACCTTGAATAAGGATATACAGGGATGGAAAAAAAATTCAGAGGGAAAGCTGAACACAAAGTAAATATATGTGTAGCAATCTTATTTGCATTACCACCCTTGATAAGC
>PVIH01017321.1:0-42263 GCA_004025045.1 Sigmodon hispidus | reverse complement strand
TGTTCTAGAACTCACGATGTATATCACGATAGTTCGGAACTTAGAGATTTGCCTGCCTCTGCTTCCCAAATTCTGGGCTAAAAAGGATGTGCCGTTACATTCACCTTTTCCCTCTCTTTTGATCCTGCTTCACCGAGGGCCTGCTTCCCTCCCCTGACACGCACCTTTGTTTTTTTAAGACATGATCTCTTTTTGCTCAGACTGGCCCCAACTCAGTATGTAGCCACTCTCCATGTGCTAGGTTTACAGGCAAGTACGACAAGGCCATCTGACGGTACTCTCAGTCTGTCTCATATGCTGTACTAACATGGGGTCTATTTTATGAGGCTATTGATCCCATAGCTAGAGTTTCTAGGACCAAAAGCCTGGGCTCTCACAGCCCCCTTCCCACAAAGCCAGGCTCAGCAACCCTTGCCAACTAAAGAGACAGGGAGTGTAAAGAACAGAGACAGGAGGTTTATTCAATATGGCTGCATTGGGAAGAGAAGCAGTTAAGAGAGGTGCAGGGACCCAAGTCTGTCTTTGGGATACTGATGTGAGCTTTAAAGCTAAAGTAGAGAAGAACTGGGGCAGAGGACAAGGGGCATATACAGTTAAGTAGACCTTGTTAAAGTGGGCTCTGGTTGATATTAGCTCCGTTTGGGTTCTACATAGGAATCCATCTTATCTTCAGGCCTCTAGCACTTCTCCTCAGAGTGCTCTCACCATCGTGGATAGTTGCTGTACGAAGAAAGGAATTCTCAGTGACCTGAGGAGAGGCATTTGTTTCCATGCCCTCAAGCCGAAGCAAAGGAGACAGACACAAGATGAAAGCAGAGATGCCAAGTGAGGGGACCGTGCTCTTTTAGGAAAGGCAGGCTTCACACTTGATTCAGTTCCCTCACAGGCTCTACTCATGACCTCCTGAGTTTCTGCAGGCCTCACCTCTTGACACTATTGCTTGGGGGCTAGGATCTCAACGGATAGATTTGGTAGGAACAGGGACATTTAGAGTGCAGCACGTAATTACCTTTTGTGCAAGAACATTCAAGCTTTCTTTCAGCAAATCTCAAGCATGAGGACCACCTTTCTGCAGGGTCAGCCTCCCTTGGTGTTTGTGTGCAAAGGTCCATTGGCACTGGAGAATAGTCTGGTGGCATAGCTGCTGTTCTTAGCAGTTGGCAGTGTGGAAAGTGCAGCCTGGAAAAAAGAGAAATATCTTATTTGCATTTGCAAGGTCAGAGCCAGTCCTTGGCTTAGCCAAGATGCCAATCAGTTCCACTGCTGCTGAACCTCAACATCTCACTCCAGGAGAAGACTTCCTAAGCAGGTGGTGGAGGAAATGGTCTTTCCTCATCCAGAAAGATGAGAAACTCGCCACAAGCCAAAAACAGTCATGACAATCCAATGAGTCCCAACAGGCAATCTTAAATTCATATCTGTGGATGAATAATGACTCAAAGTTGGGGCTGTTTTGCAATAATCTATTGGCTGCTGTCTGAGTCAGTGTTGGGAGGCCAGCTTACCCAAGTGATTGGATTTGATACTAAAGTCACTGGGAATGCTTCCTGTGTGCCAAAGGCTGACAATCCTAGTTCCTTTTCTGTTGCTATGATAAAATACCATGGCCAGTGAAGCTTACAGAAGAAAGAGTTTATTTTGAGCTTATAATTTCAGAGGGTTAGAGTCTGTAATGGTGGGGCCAGCAGGTAGGAGACATGGCAGCTGGAGCATGGCAGAGCACTCACATCTCAAACCACAGGCAGGAAACAGAAAGAGTCAACTGAACTTGGCACCAAGTCTTGAAGTTTTTAAAACTAGCTCTCAGTGACATTCCCTCGAGTAAGGCCTCACCCCCTAAGCCTTGGCAAACTGGGGACCAAGCATTCAATGCTGGAGACATGGGGGACATGACATTCAAACAACCACACTGCTGTATAGTGCCACCTTATTTTGGTGATAGTGATGTTTTGAGACTGGGTCTCGTGTAGTCCAGGCTGGCCTGGAACTGAGTATGTAGCCAAGGATGACCTTGAGCTTCTGATCCTCCTTCATAGTTCTGGAACTACCACTATGCATTTTATGTGGTACTGGAGATCAAGCTTAGGGCACCCTTCTTGGGGGCAAACACTGCCAATGAGCCCCACCCTAGCCTGGCACTATCGTTTGCAGTATAGTTCTGAGATTGGATGGTTTTGTCTGCCCTACTTTGTTACTAAACCAAGGTCCAGAGAGATACACAATTCATAAGACTTCTAAGAGGAAGAGCCGGGGTCTAAACCTGGGATTCTGGCTCCAGAGCCAATATTCATCGAGGTAATAGGGCCTTCGGTACAAAAAAGTATGTTCCATTATTCAATGCAAAGAAGTGAGCCATGTGAGCAGAGAGATATGTTTAACTTAGTTTGAACATTGTGCACTGCATATAAGTAGATAGACATCAAAGCACCCTGAGATAACCTATAAATATGTATAATTTCTATATACCAAATTTAATTTTTTAATGGTTTTAATTTTTCAAAGAAAAAACAGTTCCCATGACGACTCTTGGAACTGCTGTCAGACCCAGTTTGTGAGCCACGCAAGAAAAATCTTATTATAACTTTAGAGTCGTGTTCCTTTTCTCGGTCCTGTCTTAACAAAGGAGCATTGATCAGTTCATTCCCCAGACTTGGCTGGAAGTTGTCTTTGTGTCTTTGTTTCTAAAAATCAAAGTCCGGCTTTGAGAACAAGGCTTTAAAGACAAAGTCCAACAGCCCTGTCCCAAAGGTGACCCCAAGGTTCTCTTACAAATGAAGGGCAATGGCTTCATGGTATGACTCGCCCTTCTAGCAGGGGCATGGCTCTCTGCCAGAGGGCTGAGGTAGCAGTCTTGACCCACTGCCAGATGAGGGATGTCATCACTGCACCACAAGTTGTGTTGCTGTTGTTAAACACAAACAGCATCACTTAACTTTCCACCACAAAAATAGCTTTCATTACTGGCTTACAATTATGGCTGTTTATTGAGCTCATCATTTATTCTCTGAATCAGCAGCAATCACGGCTAGACTTGACTGGAAGGTGTGACTGTGTTCATTTGTTCATTTGTGTGTTTCTGTTCAGCTAACACACACACACACACACACACACACACACACACACACACACACACACACAAGTGTTTGAAAAAATGCCCAGCAACTGGAGAGTGCTCAGTGATTAAGAGCTTTGGCTGCTCTTCTGAAGGACATGGGTTCTGTTCCCAGCACCCACATGATGACTCACAACTGTCAGGTCCTATTTGTCAGAAACCTGGGACAAATAGCTAACTGTGGTGCCTATTAGCTACCAAAATGCATATGACCTCCAGGCTCGCTCAGTACCTGTGGCACCTCTTCTCACCTTAAACCTCTCCAGCCCAGAGGCTCCCTTCCTCCAGCTTCGCCTTCCTATATAACCCTGACATTTTGGCCATGTGCCAGACTCTTTCTGTCTGGCAGAATAGGGCAGAGGGAGATCCAGACCAGCTGGCTTCTCCCTAGGGTTGGAGCGAGATGATGAGCTCCATGACACCGATGATGATGGGTGTCGACCAGCACCCCCAGCCCCTGGGGGAAATCACCCTCTGAGTAGGGAGCCTTGTGGAAGCAAGAACTCACTTTATTACATCAGTCTGGGCTTATATAGGGCTGTGACAGGGGAGTGGGAATCTTGGGATGGGGTAGGTGGGGTGGGGGAAAAGGGCCAATAGCATGTTAGCAGAGGCTAGGCAGAGGCGGTCTTAGATCAGGCTATGCTGAGTCACTCACACGTGGAGTTTATGGCCAGAGACAGGTCACCAAACTCTAGGAAGGCTTAGGAATTTACACTGGGCCTCAACACCCCCCCCCACCTCAGAAGGGCCCAACAGCCATGCACTTTCTCAGTCCTTCTCTTGTCCACTTGTGCTAACACTCTCTCTCTCTCTCTCTCTCTCTCTCTCTCTCTCTCTCTCTCTCTCTCCCTCCCTTCTCTCCTCTTATGGCCTGGTTCAGTCTGGACTCTTCAGATCCACTGGCTGTTATCTCCTTCATATCTACAATACAATCCATTGTACCATCAACCATACCTCGGAACAATCATGTTCTCATTTCACTCAACACTCATTTCATCTGTAACGCTAGATCCAGGGGATGCAAGACCCTTCTCAGGTACATACAGAAAGTCATCTATCTACATAAAATAATAAAAAGTAATTTAAAAAGCAAAACACTTAACATACATTAACTGTTTGGAAAACAGAAAATCTGTAAGAGGAATGTTATTCCCTTATGGTACTTCTTGTCTGTACGGTTTCCTGAACGAATGGTGGATGACATCCCGCTTAAAATATAATTAAGAAAAAAATCCATGGAAGGAAGGCTTGTGCCACGGCACACCACTTTCCAGATAGTATAGCCAAAAGGGAGGACGCTTGTCACTGTAAGCCCCCAGGCGGAGCATCTCTAATGTGAAAATCCAGAACGTGTACCTCCCGTCTTCATAGAGTCTCTAGCACAGGTTGGCCTTAGACTTCTGCTCCTCCTGCCTCCATCTCCAGAGTGCTGAGATTATGGGCATTGGACATACTCGTAGCTTATACAACATTGGGCATCGAGTCCAAGGCTTCCTGTATGCCAAACAAGCACTGTGTGAACCAAGCTCCACCTTCAACCCCGATATCTGAAACTTTTAAAAAAATATTTATTTTTATTTTATGTGAATTGGTGTTTTGCCTGCATGTATAACTGTGTAAGGGTGTCTGATCTTGGAATTACAGACGGTTGTTAGCTGCCATGTGGATGCTGGGAATTGAACTCAGGTCCTCTGAAAGGAACAGTCAGTGCTCTTAACCGCTGAGCCATGTCTCCAGCCCTGATATCTGAACCTTTGAATACCAGCATGATGCCATAGTTCTATACTGTGCTGGAGTCATCTGAGAGGAGGGAGCCTCATTTGAGAAAATGCTTCCATAAGATCAGGCCGCAGGCAAACCTGTAGAGCATTTTTTTATTTGGTGATTGATGGAGAAGGGCCCGGCCCATGGTGGTAGTGCCATTCCTGGGCTATTGATCCTGGGTTCTGTAAGAAAGCAGGCCAGCAAGCCATGAGGAGCAAGCCATGGCCTTTGCATCAGCTCCATCCTCCAGGTTCCTGTCATGTTTGAGTTCCTGTCCCGACTTTCTTCAGTGATGAACTACTATATAAAAACATAAGCCAAATAAATCTCCTCCTCAGGTTGCTTTTAGTCATGGTGTTTCATCACAGCAATAGAAATCCTGACAAAGATAGATATCATGAAACTGATATGTAAAATTATTTTAAAGTATCAAGTATGATTACTTTCAGATTATGTGTGGAAGGTGTATAGGTGACATAAATTAATTTCATATTTAGGCTTGATTCAACCCTAAGATAGTCACAGATTCCCCAAATTCTGAAACCCAAAACAGTTCTGGTCCCAAGCATTTTGAAAAAGGGGATTCTCAATCAATAGTCCCTTTTTAAAAAGTGATATATGTGAGTAAAACTTAAAGTAGTGGTTCTCAGCCTGTGGGTCACGGCCCCTTTGGGTGTCAGATAGCCCTTTGACAGAGCTCCCATATCAGACATCTCCCATATCAGATATTTATAATTAGCAAAGGTAGCAAAATTACAGTCATAAAATCATTTTATAGTTGGGGGATCACGACAACATCAGAAAATGTATTGGAGGGTCATGGCATTAGGAAGGTTGATAACCACTGACTTGGGCATAATTGTTAGGAATAATGAGGAGCTCAGAGATTGGACATGCACTGTGAAGACACCTTTCAGGGACGAGGAGCTGCTAGAATTATAGCTTGTGATCAAACATCACAAAACAGAAAACCTGGAAGTATCCCAGCTTCCCTTAAAAATATCTTTTACTTCTTCTTTGAATATTTCATATTTTTTTTCAATATATTTTGATCATATCACCCAACACTATCTCCTTCCAATGCCCCCCCCAGAGCCTCATCCCACCTCACTGTATCTTATACCCTCTTGTTTTGTGTTGGGGTTGTTAATAACCTCTTGAGTACAGTTAATGTTGCCGACATGCACATGAGTGTGTGACCATTGACTGGGCCATGAGTACCAGTGGGCATATACCCAAAGGAGAACCCCCCCTTCTTTTAGCAGCTATTGACTACCAGTCATCCCTCCCCTAGGGCCCTTCCCCTCCATGCTGGGACTTAACCAGCTTGATCTTGGGCAGGTTAGCACAACAGCCATGCCGTGTCCAGAAATCAGCAACTCACAGCTTTCCTCTCCATCCGTGGCCCTGACAATCTTTGTGCCTCCTTTTCCTCAGTGTTCCCTGAGCCCCCTGGATGGGTGAGTGGGTGGGTGGGGTCAATGCAGATGGCTCAGCCACAGCTGAGCGCCCTGTTACTTAGAGTCAGCACCGACAGTTGTTGCCCACTACTAAGGAGGTTTCTCTGGCAAGAGCTGAGAGCATCATCAATCTAGGAAGCTAGCATAAGTATTTAGAAATTAGTGAGTCAGCAGGACCTCCATCAAAGCAACAGATTCGCACTCAGGACCTTTGTACTTCTCAGACTCAGTGGAAGCCATTCAAAAGAGAGTGACAATGGAATCCATTGGATTTTATTTAGACAGAGTCTGCAGCCCAGGCTGGCCTTCGACATGCTCTTCCTGTCTCTGTGCAGAGGAGTGCTGGGGTTACAAATGTGCTCGCTGTCTATTGTTGTCACAGTGCTGTGTAAGAGGTGGACCTGAAAGTGCTGTGACCTCAATCTTTCTAGGCCTTAGTTCCTTCCTTTCTAAAGTAAAATGATCCCAGTTGCCTTATGCAAAAATGTATGTGTGAAGAATCAGTAGGAAAATGTGTTTGAATTGTTTCAGCTCAGTGTTTGGCATATACAGAGAAAAAAATGATAAAATAAAGCTAACTTGAAAAAAAAAGTTACCTGGTACTAGTCTTAGTTAGGGTTTCTATTTTGTGTTTAAACATCATGAGAAAAGCAACTTGGAGCGGAAGGATGAACTTACAGCTTGTCCATCATCCTGGGAAGTCAGGGCAGGAACTTAGGGCAAGAACCGGGATGCAGGAACTGAAGCGGAGGCCATGGAGGGGCGCTGCTCACTGGTTTGCCCAGCCTGCTTTCTTATAGAACCCAGGAACTACTGCCCAGGGATGACACTACCCAAATAGGCTAGGCCCTTCCACAGCTGTCATTAATTGAGACAGTAACCCACATACTCACCTACATGCCAATCTTATGGAGGCATTTTCTTCCATTGTCAAATAACTCTAGCTTATGTCAAGGCCATATAGAACTAGGCAGCACACTCCTGGATTGGAAGACTAGAAATGAGTCTATCATTTGAGTAAGAGGCCAGCTGAGGCTGTTGTGGTGCCCTAATGGAAAACAAGGTTCTAGGGTCAGACAGTGGCCTTGTGTCTCCTCTCCTACTCTTGCTAGTCCTGGGGTCCTGGGAAGATGCCATCAACTTCATGGGCCTTGATTTTCCAGTCTGTTAGATGGGGAGGGTGATGCAGTAGTACCTGTCTCCCCAGGGCCACCAGAGGATTAAAGAAGGGTATGTCACAAGAGGTAGGAACTGTCACTCTTGTCTTTAGGGGTCTTGGAAAAAGGCAAGTGCCAATGCATAAAGGCCAGAATGGGGGAGGGGAGCTGGGTCCAGGTTGAGAAAAGGATAAACTCAGTTTGGGGCAGGCATATGGAGATGGATCTACACAGGCGTATCATGAGAACTTCTGACGAAGTTGCTTTTACCCATGTCTTCATGTCTGCAGAGAGCAGGCCTTGAAGGGCATGCTCTAGACTCTGGAGTGCACTGGAGTGAGACTATGCAAACAGGTCTGCAGAATTTTGATCATGATGAAGGACTTTCTGTGGAAATAAGAGTCTTGCTTCCCTCTGACACAATCTGTGTTTCCCCTTATCCCTCCTGATCTCATGTTAGTGTTGCCTTCCCTGGTCAGAGTCTGTATGAGCTGGAAATGGAAATGGTTTTAAGGCAGAAAATCAGCTGGTAGGTGATTGTTACAAGAGCTTGTCAGTGTTCTGAAGGGGACTAAACCGCTGTCAGCTCATGTCCATCCTACTGTGGACTGGCTCGTATTCCTCGGGAAGAGATCAAACAGGGGACATGTAAATACCTGAACAGATGAGACATGACAGCTGGCCTGATGTTCTGAAGCGGCCTCTTGACATCTAGCTGTGCCTTCGCATTATCTTAATTGGAGCAGGAGAGATCAGAACTTAATTAGAACATAATTGAGCAGCTACATTAAACAGAGCTGGCTTAATGGCTGTTTTGTAAACTTCACTAGGGATTTCTTCCCATGAGCACATCCCTGAGAATGTTTTGGGCACTCCCTTTATGTTGGTGCTTTACTGTAATCGATTTTTAATAAAAGTTGCATATTTATATCCTCAGCGATAAAGACCAATGCAGGTTTCTGTGACTTTGTTTTGACCTGGTGTTATTTATAATATCTAGTGTCATTTATGCAAAACTAAGATTCTGTATTTCTTGGAGTTACTGGCTTTGAGGGCTTTTCCAGAAAGTGAGAGAAGACCCCATTCAAAATGATCTACATAGAAAATAATGTTTTCTTAAGATGTGAGAAGCCCATGGGGAGATCTTGCAGCACAGCTTGATTGCAGAGCCTCAGTGACGTCTTTAGAGAAACATGTTCTTTTGTCGGTGTTTATTCATTGATAAAATGATTTTTCATTACGGCATGTTCATATAGTACTTAGACTATGTTCCACACCCCCCCAACCTCCCGCTGGTTCCCTTCCTCGTCTCAAATAGCCTCCCTTCTGCTTTAAAGTCATGCATGTGTGTTTAACCTGAATTGACATAGAAGGGAAACATGAGATACTTGTCTTTCTTGGATAACCCCCATGTCCCCGCGACCTTCCCCGTATGCTCCTCCCCACATAGTCCCATCTGTTCGTCTATACTGTTTCTTTTCTACTTCCTTGTCCTCTGTACAGATATTAAGTATCTATATAGAACCTCGCATCCACAAATGAGAAAACATGATGTTGATCTGAAAGGTTGACTAAGCTTGCCTAATATGAAAATCTCTATTGCCATCATTTTCCTGCAAACGACATACTTCATTTTTCCTTACAGCTGAAAACAATTCCACATTGTATATCTGGACCACACTTTCTGTATTCATTTTATGTGTGGGTGAACATTATTTTGAAGACAGGACATTACTATAGAGCCCAGGCTGGCCTTAAACAGGCAGTCCTCATGCCTCGTGGGTTACAGTTGTGCACCACCAAAGCCAGCTGTGATCTCTTGGCTGCAGGGAGAATTGTGTACGCCCATTTTATCCAGGTTTTGTTGTTTACAAATGTTAGTCATTTCCCTTCCCATCCTTCAGCCCTTTAGTCTCTCGCTTAACATGAGTCTCTGGACCAATCTCATCCTAATGTGTGTTTTTCTCTCTCTGAGAATCGTGTTTTCAAAAATATTACCCCTCCCATCTTCTTATGACCATTTTCCTTCAGATCCACATATCCACCTCATGTTACAACTACATGTTTTGTCTTACTTACTTCCCAGCACATCTCATCAGCCCATCAGTTCTCCCCTCTGTCTGTCCAGTATGCTGCTTTGGACTCATCTCAAAGGAAACTACAGATTTGTGATAACAAATGCCTGTCCCTTGTCACCCACTCTCTCTCCCCTTTCAGCCTTACATTTCTCTTCAATTTTACATTTTTATTTGTTTGTTTCTGAGACAGGGTCTTATGCACCTGTCCCAGGCTGGCCTCCAACTCCACCCGTAGCCGATCGTCAACTCCTGCCTCCTCCTCCTCCTCCTCCCTGCTTCTGGTTTTATGCACCCACTGCCACATCAACCTTCAGCTATAGATTTGGTTGGTTTTTGTTCTGTTTTTAGGATTTGGGGCCTAGAAAGATAGCTCACTCATGGTACAGTCTCAACAACAAAAATAATGTGTTTTAACTTTGTGCTTGTCTGTTTGCTCCGCTTGCAAAAATACGCACACTTGCGCCTTTTAGCAGTCAAGAGTTCATTGTATCTGCCCACGTCCTGTGAGCCTGGCTGCCCAGGCGTCTTCAGGCTGTGCTTTTCCTTTTTCTATTACATCCCCTCTTATCTCTTCACTCACCACAGCTCTGCAATTGCCTTCCCTTCTCCCTTTCAGTTCCTCAGTAGATAATTTTTAAACTAAACAACAGCTGAACAATTCCCCACTGTTCCCCATGTCTGGGTATGCAGGGCACGTCCACGCCTGCCCAGAACTGAAGGAAAATATCATCTCTCACACTATATTTCTTTGCATCAAAAGTGAATAAATCTGTTCATGAGCTTCATACAGCTATGTCAAAGTCTAATTAATAGGGTGAGCGAGGCTGCGTTCTCCACATAGAATTTTTACTACTAACGGGTGTGATAAATGTCAAGTGAATAGCATGGTGTGTGGGAAGCCGGAGACTACCATCTTACAGTTGCTCATTGTTTAAGCCATTAGGCTGCAATTCATGCTTGGTTACATATTTGCATTGTTGTAACAAGTATTTTCTCCTTTTAAGGTAGCTTTTAAAGGGATCGCTTCCTTTCATACAGTCTTTAAAAAAAAAACAAACAAAAAACCACTATGGCGGGGGTGGAGTGTTGTAAAGTTGGGAAGGAGAGGGGATGGATCTGAGAGGGAGGGATAGACAGAGGGGGGGTGACCGTGATCAACATATGCTTACAAAATTCTCAAAGAACTAAAAAAATATTGTATGTCAAACAAGCTCTTGCTAAGATTTAGCCCTTCTCATTTTATCCCTTGGCCAGCAGTGTTTCGGTTTCTTTATAAAAGCTGTTGGCTTCGAGGTAAAAGACAACAAATAATCTCCAACAATTCGGGCACCACCGGGCTTTCTTTGCTAACAGCCACAATAAAGCTTCCTTTAAAAACCCTAAGCAGCACTTTGCTTGTCACTGGCGATGCTGGCAGCTTTCTGTAGGATTATAAAACCAAACTGGCTGCTGCTTGTAAGGGAAGAGGAAAAAAGAAATCAATTGGAAGCTTTTACCTAAGAAAATGTTGCGGTGGGCTGGGGCATAGCTCTGTTGGTTGAGAGCTTGCCTACTATGCTTGGGGCCCTGGGTTTGGTCCCCAGCACCACACAAATCAGTCATGGCAGTTTATGTCTGTAGTCTCAGCACTAGGGAGGAAGAGACAAAGCATCAGAAGTTCAAGGTCATTTAACCGCTGCCTCATAAATAGTTTGAGGCCAGGCTAAGGGATACTCTGTCTCAAAAAAAAGAAGTGACTGAAATGTACCCAGAATTATGCTAACAATTCTTCATTTGAAATGGCCACATCCCTGTACCTGAGTCTTTCTTGCTTTGACTCCCTGGAACTGTTCTTGCATTTCTTCCATCCAGCCCTCGGGGATCCCCTACATAAGGCACTTGATGAAGTCCCAGGTGGAAAAAGAGGTGTGCATCCTACTCCACAGAGCTTGGACCCTGGGGGAAGCAACCCGTGACTTGTTGTTACTTTCCGAGATGCTGAGATGGGGTTCTTCAAACTGCAGGACAGCCTTTTTTCTAAGTGGAAAAGGTTTCCTGGGGCACCGTAGGATGCATGGGATCAGAGAGCTGAAAAATGGTAGTTAAAACAGTTGAAACTTTCTCTTTTGTAAACAGTCCTCAACCCAGCACAGACAACTTGGAAGCAAAAGAAAAAAAAAAAAGGAAACTTCCAGCAGTGTGTCTAGCACAAGACTGTGAGCTCTGAGTTCCATCCTGGGCAGTGTGCCTAGCACAAGACTGTGAGCTCTGAGTTCCATCCTGGGCACACCATCCAATGGGAAAGAGGAGAAAGAGAGGAGACGGGGAGGGAGGGGGAGAGGAAGGGGAGGGGAGGCAGGCCGACTTCTGTACCTGGCAGGTCCTAGGAACTTGAGTCTCTGTACCAGGTCAGGGTCTAGGACTGTGTGATCAAGAGCCGCCACTGCAATCCACCCAGCAGTGTCCTGCTAATGGATCCCAGGTTGTCTTTCTGAAAAGGGCTGTTTGGGATTAACTGATTCTATTTGCACCAGTCTTATTTCCAAATAAGATCATATTGGGGGAGGTGTTAGGTACTAACAGAGGAATCCTGGGAAAGGTTCAATCCAAACCCTTTCCTCCACATCTCCTGCACTGATCCCTCTTGTTGGCTAGCCCTGGGTGGTTGGTAAGGGATGTTGGCTGATGTGAATTTAACCCCCTGTATCACAGAGCAGCGTGGGATAGGGTGGGGTAAGTTAGGGTAGATCTAGAGGGACAGAGAAAATTTTCAGAATTCTTTCCCTCTTGGGAGGGCTATCAACATAGCCTCCAACACCTCTAGACTGATTTGGTTCCAGTCTCTGTCAAAAGTGGTTCTGTGACCTTTCCTGGGGTAATATGAGCAAATGACCATTTACTCCAGATGGGCACGAGTGACCAACCAAATAAGTCATTCCACCTGGGTGTGGCGTGGTGAATCAGTGAGTTCACTGAGGCTGCTTACAGGCCAGCGGGTGACTCAAAGGCTGCCTTAGTGAGAAGCCCACTGGGGTGTGGCTCACAGCTCACATACCTGTATCCCAGTACCTCCTGCATCACTTGCAGACACAGGAGTCTCCTTTCCTCAGCATTTGTTACTGCTTGTCTGATAGGGGAGGGGCCCTGTGACCCCATGGGCTCCCGAGGCGTCCTCAATCTCCCCTTCCACCATGTGGGTTCCTCGTATCGAACTCAGAAAACTAGGCTCTGCTGCAAGCCCCTTGCCCACTGAACCATCTCACTAGTCCTGCTCCCTGGAGCATGTCTAGAGGATGGAACATCTCAATTCAGGGAAAATTGCTAGACAACAAACCAGACGGGGACCCTCTATTGCCCAGTTCCCTTAACAGTTCTCCGACAGGAGCTGATGGTTGTGTTTCAGCCACAAGGGAGAAACAGGAGACAAGATGCCTGGTGCTGTCCCCTTCTCAGCACAGCGTGGCCCAGCTTCCTAGCTAGGGCTATTTTGGCTGCATGTAATGATAATAAGACTGACAATCAACCCAGTGAAGTTTATGTCACCTTATACATCACGAGAGGGATAGTGCAGGCCCACGCTGTCACAGTGGCTGATGGCAGTTAGCATAGACCCAGCTCTTCCCAACTCCTGCTCCCCCATCTGAAGTGTGTGGATGTTTGTGTGGTTTGTTGGTCTGAGGCCAGGTTTCCTTTCACCCAGGCTGGCCTCAGACTCCCCATGCAGAGTCTGATTCCTCATCTTCCTGCCTCACTTCCTAAGGCTGCATCTCCACGCCAGGCTGAGCATGTCGGTTTTAGTCTGAGGACTTGAAGGGACTGTTCCACCTCCAGGCCTTCAACTGTATTCCAGACCAGAGGTAGAAGAGACTGGAGAGGACAGAGGGCAGGAAAAGCCAGGAACACGTGTTCACAGTCATCTCTTGGCTATGTCCTTTTCTCTCCCATAAGGCAAAACTGTGGCTCATAGTTGGCACATTCTTCTCAGAAGCCCACGGAATAGTTTTTGGCTTAATTGATAGCTTTGTGGAAGCACTAAGGTTTCCACTAAGAGAGGAGGTACAGTATGGGTACTAAGTACAGCTAGCAAGAGCAATGGCCCCAAGGGCTTGGTTTCTACCTTTAGGTGCTTTAAATTTTTACTTTTATGCTCTCCCCTCCACCTCTGGAAGTAGCACCCAGATCTGAAGTCCAGATGTGGGCTTGAGTAAACCAGAGACCCAACAAACACAATGTGTCAGCATTTCAGTCAGTAGCCAATGCTCCATATGCCATGCGCTTCAGCGAAAAGCCAATGTACCCTGTGTCCTGTGCTTAGTGGCCAACAGTGAACCACACAAACCGAAGTCACATCACTACCCCAGTCTATGATGTGTGCACAATGACAGACATCATCCAAGGTTGCATCTCTCAACATGTAGCCTGCTTGTCTTCTCTTTCAAGTCACACATGACTCAAAGCAAGTTGTGGTTTAGATAATAAAACCCTTCCCACCAGTTTCTAGCTGTTGTGAACCATAAAATCAGCCTCTTGAGGACAGAGAGAAGGTTCAGAGGTTAAGACACTTGTTGTCTTGCAGAGACCAGGGCTCATTATCCAGTGCCAACATAGCTCACAGCCATCCATAACCCCAGTCCCAGTGATCTGACATCTTCTGACCTCCACTGGTACCAGGAATGTGGTGCACATATATCCATGCAGGCAAAAATACACATACATATAAAACAAGTCTATGTTTTTCCTTCAAAATCAGCCTCCTGACATACAGAGCAAGGAAACACGTAATAAGCACCTACTTGGTACAATTGCTGTAATAAGCACCTACTAGGTACACTCACTGCCCTTTTTTTAGTCCCTACCATCAGAAAATGTTTTATCCAAAGTTGACTAGAGAAATACCTTTAGGTTGCTTCATATTGTCTACATACTATTTGTTGACATACTTAATAAAACTCATAATGGACCCTACATATTAAATATTATAATAGGTCTAGCCAATTAACCACTCTTTTTGTGCCACACAGACACATGAGTAAAGTAAGAATATAACTTAATTTCATGTTCTTTCTTTAGAGGAAGAGAACCAAATTCATTGCCTGTGATTTCCTGACTGAGTGGCTATACAAGTAAGTTGTTCCCATCTAAATATTCAATGGCCCCGAGGATTTGATCATATTAATTTGCAATAGAAGAACCACAACTGACTTACTTCTTGTCCTTTTTCTTGTCAATCACACATGGTTGTGTGACCAGCCAGAATCCAAAGCGGGCTGGGGAGCCGTTCACAGAGTTCTTCTCCATCCCGTTTGTAGAGGAATGGCTCAAGCATCAGTAAGTGAGTTTTTATGTATATATGTGTTTGGTGTACATGCATGTGTGTATACATGTTTGCATGCGTGCAGGCCCACATGTAAAGGCTGAGTTCAACTTTGGGATACCTCTCTGATCACCATTCACTTTGTTTGTTAAGTTTGTTGATGTGGTAGATTTGGGCAGTCGGCTTGTTGTGGGATCCTCTGTGTCTACCTTCTGAGCATTGGACGTGCAGGCAGCCACCGCTCTTTCCCAGCATGTATATAGATTCTAGGGAGCCCAGCTCTGGTCCTCATGCTTACATAGCTCTAGCCGCTGGGCCATCTCGGCCACCCAATCCTAATTTCAAGGTTATGTTCACAGTGGCTTTCTTTGGCACAAGGGAATTCACTCATGTACTGCATCTATGACTCCAGGTCAGTTATGCTTGGGGCTTCTTGTCTCTTATTATTTGGAGCACAGACTAAGCTTGTTCTGTCGACACACTGGTTCCATCCCAGAAACACTTAAGAAATAACACAAAAAAGAAGTTCTTAGTCTGAATAACTTTCTTTTAGTCTCTTTCTCTGTCTGTCTGCTAGTGAGGCTTAAACTCAAGGCCCTTGCATATGCTAGATACCACGTGACCTACCAGCAGAACTGCGGTCCCTCTCACAGGTCTCAAACTCAAGTTCAACTTCTGCGACTTGAGGCCAGCCTAACCTACACACCGAATCCAGAGCTCCATGATAAGACCCCACCTCAAGGAGACAGGCCTGAGTGCTGAGAGATGGCTCAGTGGTTAAGAGCTCCTGTTCTTTCAGAAGACCAAGGTTCTTTTCCAAGCACCCACGTGGCAGTTACACAAACATCTGTAACTTCAGTTGCAGGGTCTCCAGTTCTGACCTCTGCAGGCACAGAGATCACATGCGGTACACATGAGCAAAACACCCATACACGTACAATAAACCTGAGCAATGAAATCCTGGGCCTTCTTTCTGTGAGATGCTCTGTGAATCCTTGTACATCCCTGGTCAGTCACTTACAGTCTGGAATTCTTCGAGGTCCCTTTGTAGCTCACAGAAACACGCTGAGAAGTGGCAGCCGTCATTGCAGCTGGAGACACAGTGTTCTGGCTTCTGCTGGCATTTGTAGTCTGTGCTTCTATTATCTTTCCAGAAGATGCCCAGGAGCATGATAAAAATGAAATCTAATTCAAACGGTGTAATAAAATCCGCAGAACACCTCCCTGTTGTAACACAGAGAGTTCGGTGCTGAGGAAACCAGAAATGAACAAATTAGGGCTGAAGCCCTAGAGCAGAGAGGCATGTTTACAAGCAGCTGCAGTTGGTGTAGTAATTTAATTTGGGTGTTAACAAAACACTGAAGGCAAGTCGTGAGGCAAGAGAACCTTCCTGGGCCTGGAGCCAGCCCAGCTGGGTCGAGTCCAGACTTTAAATTTGAGAATTTAGGGGACATGTTCTTTGAGGTTACCCCGGGGCTGGAAGAGCCAGAGAAGCAAGCAGGAACTTGTCAATTCAGACCTATGAAAAGGACAAGGGCTAGGAAACAACCTCTAACCCTGGATTTTTAACTTTGGCTGTGTGGGAGCTATGTTGTACATTGTAACGTTGGCAGTATTGGCACCCTTTCCCTACTAGATGGCAGTGCACCTCCTATGGGATAATGCTCTTGTACATTTTAAAGATCTGTCATTCATGTTGGTTTAATAAATGGCTGATTGGCCAGTAGCCAGGCAGAAAGTATAGGCAGGGCAGCAGTTGCCAGCCAGATATAGAGGAAGCAGGATGGAATGCCTTACTGAGAAAAGGTACCAAGCTATGTGACTAAACATAGATA
Organism: Sigmodon hispidus; assembly: GCA_004025045.1. Classification (NCBI taxonomy): domain Eukaryota; kingdom Metazoa; phylum Chordata; class Mammalia; order Rodentia; family Cricetidae; genus Sigmodon; species Sigmodon hispidus. The sequence continues at coordinate 25,561 of PVIH01017321.1, read as the reverse complement.
AGAATTATGGGTGAATTTAAGTGTAAGAGCTAGTTAGTAATATGCTTGAGCTACTGACCCATCATTTACTACAATATTAAGCCTCCAAGTCAATTATTTGAGAAGTGGCTGCTGGGTATTTGAGAGTTTCTGGCAGGACAGAAACTTCCAACTATAGGCATCCCCACCTCTACAATTTTAATATTCCAGAATACCTGCAGACAGATGAATGCCTCAAAGCTGGGGTCAAGGCAGATTACCCCAATTGAGAACCTCTGATCTAATCCTGTGGTTTTCTTCTCTAGGTGCATGTATGAATTATCTTCAAGCCAAGGCTAGAGAAATGGCTCAGCCATTAAAGGCTAGGCTCACAACCAAAATACAACATCTAATGCAAGCCAGGCATGGTGGTAGGTGCCTTAAATCCTTGCACTTAGGAGGCAAAGGCAGGCAGATCTCTGTGGGTTTGAGGCCAGCCTGGTCTATAGAACAAGTCACAGGTCAGCCAGGACTATATAGTGAGACCTTGTCACAAAAAATAATAACAATAAAAATTGTTAAATATCTTTAGAGCTTTATTTTCCCCCAAGATCTGTTAAATCCAAACTTTCAGGGTGGCCTGAGCAATATTTTCATTTTTGTTTTTCAAAGCTTCCTCTGTGTACAGTTTGTTTGTTGTGGTTTCTATTTTTAAGACATAATCTTACCATGTAGCCTAGCCTGGCCATAAGCACTCAATCCTCCTGAATACTGAAATGAGAGGCCTGTACCAATCTAGCTTCCTGATTAATCAAAGTACAGATAGGTTTGAATTCTGTGGGTAGAAGTTACCCTGCATCAGAGGTCACCTCTGTCATAGGTCAACCTGCATCTGAGTGATGATAACTGGTCTAATCAAGCAGTCACCCCGCTAAGTACTTTCTTAAATTTGATCCCTTTTACCCGTCTCATAGCTCTTGGATATTGGGAAGCTGACAATAAAGGAAGTGAGTCTTGGGGAAATAAGGTGTTCCCTGCCCTTCTTCCCCGACTCACGTAGTCTGACGCAGGTTAGCCACACTCTTATAAACAATAGCAAGAACACACAGGAAGTAAAGAATGGAGGGGATACCCCACCCTGTTCTTAACCTCTGCTCTTCATATTTTCCACCCCTCCTCACAGAGCCCAACCCAAACTGCCTGCAAGGAAGGCTGGGTTGGGCTGTGCAGGTGGGCTCATGGGTGCTAGGGGAATGAATGCTCGCTGTCCCAGCCACAGCCATATTTTAGAAAAGAAACTGAGACACAGGGTGATTCAGTTTTGCTCAGGGTGATCAGTCAGCAGCAGAGACAGGACTTGAACCCTGGCAGCCTGCCTCCAGTTAGCCCTGTAGAGAGCACAGTTCACCACTGTACTGCCTTATCTGGGAGAAAATTGACCTCACGAAGGATGTAGTACATGCATATGGGTAACTTGAGGAGTTTGAAGGAGGTATTTTGACTTAAGGAGAGTTTCCTTTCCTGGTCTGACTTTGGCAAACAACCCTTGTGTGAGATGTAATGCTGAATATATCTGCTACCACTTACTGCCTGTCTACCAGCCTGGGAGCCATCTTCCATGTGAATCTGAATTTTATTTTAATGTTAAAGTCCAGCTGCCTATAATACAGTGCCATTGTCATGTGAGAGCACAGCTGGATTAGAGACATTTGTCACAGGCGGCTACTAGTGATAGTGATAGATTATCCTGTAAAGGATCCTTCTCCCACCAGGTCTGCCCATCACCTTTCCCTCAGTTCAGCAGACTCTATTCTGTCTAGTCTTTCATAGATACTCTTCCTAAGCCTATTTTTGTTCTTAATATTTTTTGTGTAGCTTAGAACATTGACAATCTATAAAATACTCTTCCAACTCATAAAATTATAACTAGAATTCATCACGTACAAAATATGCATCTTCACGAGATAAGTTATACAGTGAAAGAAAAGGTTTCAAACCAAGAGTTGCTGTGGGTTAAGTCGCTCTAGGCCTCAAGAGTCTTTCAGAATGCTTCATTCCAACGTGGATGGCTTTGATTTTTCTCCTAGCACAGAATTACTTTAAGAGCGCCGAAGAGGCTGAGCTCTGTCAGAGTGCTAGAGTGCTTGCCTAGCATGTGGGAAGCCATGGATCTAATCCCTAGCACTTCATAAATTGGGTGTGGGATGCATGCCTCCCATCTCAGCCCTCCAGAGGTAAAGACAGAAGGATTAGAAATTCTGAGTCCTTAAAGGATGAGTGTGGGTGTGTGGGTGGTATTTATTCCTTTTCTTTTTGCTCTGACTTCTCACTTCTGGTGTATATTTATAGCTTTTCCATAGTTATAATAAAACACAAGTTATATTAAAACATAAGGCTTTTCTGCATTGATTTTCCTAATTCTGGGCACTTAACTTCCCATGTTTCTCAGTCTACATACTCCAGGGAGCTGGAGCACTCAGCTGAGGGCGAGACAGGAGTGTCCAAACAGAGCAGGGATTCCTCTCTACCCCTGACGATTGCTACCTAAACCTTTTAGTCTGAGACAATCTCAAGAGGCAACAGGAAGGAGGTTCCTTTCCACTCCACTTAGATTTTTGCTTTTGTCCTTTCAGCTCTAGGGATCAAACCCAGGGCCTTGGGCATGTTAGACAAGTGCTCTCCCAATAGGCCATAGCCCCAGGCCTAGATTTGGATCTCTGAGTGACAATTCTTGAGTTGCTGAAACAATCAGATAACAAAACTGGGTCTGATAGAGCCTGAGTTCTTGGGTTTTTGCTGTGGTTTTGTTTTCTGGCCATACCAAGCCAACTCTATTCTTTGGGAGTTACTCGAGCAGATAAATACCTCCTCTTCCACCCTTTTCCTCCAGGCAGTTCAAGTTCAGGTTCTGTTAGTTGCAGATGAAATCACCTTAATGGATGTGTTTGCCACATGCCCTCCAGTACCCTGTCCCCTTGCATGGTCCCCAGGGGAGGAGGAGCTGTGACCCAGCCATGCAATGGCAGACACTGGTGCTGCTGCTGCTCTCGTCCCATTTGCTAATTCAAGTTACCCACGATCACCCACGCTGCCAAGTTCAACATGAGTGTTAGAAGGGAGTGACACCTGCCTCGGGAAGGAGCCGAAAGCTGCGTAGCTCAGAGCAGGGATGGATGCCCAGTTCTCTCACAGGAAACGGAGTAATGGCAGGAAACAGTGGGACCATCAGTCCACTGTGGACTCTGCCTGGGGTATGAGGAAGGGGTTTCTTTCCTTGCCTTTGGGTGGGTGTGCATTCGGCCGTACCTTCTGCTGGCCTTACTCAGAATTCAGTACCATCCTCTTGAAGTGTACAGCCCTAACTCAACCAGCCAGTCAGAGGTAATGAAATTATTTGCTAGCATCTTCAAAACTGGAAACATATCTTTTTTTTTTTTTTTAATTTCAGCCAAAAAGTATTGCCCTGAGATTCAATCAGGGCATTAGCAAAAGAAGGAATATCTAATTGAGCTAGGGACAAAAGGGTCCGTTGCCCTTCTGGCCTCATGTCTCAGGGGAAGAGGCTCATGAAAGACATCGTTGAAACTGAGGCCTTCAATGAAGCCACAATTGTGTTAGAAAAGAAAAGGTTGCTTTGGGTAAAGTGTTTTTTTCAGCCAAATTCTATCCTTGGACAAAATAAATAAAAAGAAGAAATCCCACCATAGTTTGATGACGAAAGGTGTCTTATGACCACAAACAGAGGTAAAAACAGGATTGTCTCTGTGGCATCTGAGGACAAGTCCCAGAGGCATGGCCACCTCTTTACAGCAGTGGAGCTGGGAACACCCAGGCTTTCAAGATAACCCAGGAAACCGCACACGTTTGCTGCAAATGTTCATAGCTGCATGATAGTTGGCAGAAATTTTACTGTCATGCCCTCTTGATGGGGAAAAATGCCTTTCAATTCATTTTGTCTTACACAATAGTATATTTCTGTCTCAGTCATCACCAAGGCCAGAATCTCAGGGTGACAGTCTGTCATCTTCTTGATGTTTCATTTATTTTCAGAGGGAGGCAGGAAGTGAAGCTGCTTCAGGGATTTGGGCATGCTGAGACGTATAAATCCTCAGAGTGGCTCCCTGTCACGGAGGGTTGACATACACGTGGCCATTTTCTAGGGCACATGGCACCATTTCCTTCTTCCTCTTGCTTGTGGAACTTGTCTGCACAGACCAGCATGGTGGACACATCTGCTCTGCATTGCTGCTGGCTGCTTCACACAGTTACCACAAACTCAGTAGTTAAAATCACACACACACACACACACACACTTCTTTTTTTATGAAGGATCCAGGTCCAAAATAAGTTTTACTAGGCCAGAGTTGAAGTGTTTGACTGGCCAGTGCCTTCTGGGGGCTGAAGGAAGAAATTTTGTCTTGATTTCCTAGCTTCTACAGGCTAGTTCTTTGCTACTAGCTCATTTCTCTTTCCTCTAGCCCAGCATCTCTCCTGCCTTCCTCTTCTAAGTGGTTGTAGCTTTGAGCCTTCCAGGTAGTCTGGGATCATCATCAAGGTCTTCAGCTCATTATCTCTGCAGTTCCTTGTCATCCCGGGGACTGGAGATTCAAGGCAGAGATCCTGGGGGCACAGTGTTGGTAAGCTTTACGTAGAATCTAGACAAATACCATAAACCTCACAATACACACATGACACATGCCTTAGAATCTTCTCTTGTTTCTGTGAATAAAATATTCTGGCAAAAGTATTTTAAGGAAAAGAGGTTGATATAAACCCAGAGGGATACAGTCTACCATGATGGCATATTTTGTGGTATGAGTCCCTGGGGTGACATGAACCAACATCTACTTACCACGAACAACAGATGACTGATGAAAGTAAAGATACCACCACAGTCCTAGTGGATGAACCAATGAGTTTATTAGTGCTATTTATAGGAGTATGGGTGAGGGGCTTCTTAAAGGAGCAGAAATAACTCAAAGACAGCTGTGTCATCAAATCCAACCCAGCGTGGGTGACTGTTCCAAAAGCTGGAATCCTAGAGTATACTGCACGGCCTTCAGGCAGCTCATGTGGGTTAGAGGATGTCTCTTCCAAGCAGCTCAGTTGGTCTGAGGGTCTCTCTCAGCAGTTCTTACTGTTCATATAGGCTTGGGAGGGAGGGTCCTAGTATATCTGGTCAGTTTCAGGGACTTCCTGAAGTCACTGAGTTTTTTGCTTTCTGAGTTTAAGGAGCTTTCATGAAGGATGGAATATTATACACATGTGCGCTCGCACCAACCCCCCCACCCATCCACACCCCCCCACACACTGTAATATATTGTGTCTTAAGGAGCATTCCTTAATGAAGGATTTTTATCTTAGAGAGCAAACTTGTACACAGCAGGGGGAAACATGGCCACCTGCAGGAGCAAGGAGCTAATTGGTCACATGGAAGCAGAGAGATGAGCAGAGAGCAGAACCTGGATATAAAGTCAGTGAGATACTATCTTCTAAGGAGTCCACAGCTTTCACAGATGGTGTCACCACATGGGGACCAGATGTTCAAACATCTGAGCTTACAGGAAGCAGCTTACATTTAAACCAAGGCACCTCGAAAGCAGAAAAGAGACCATGAGGAGGAAGAGGACCAGTGATGGGAGGAAGGGTGGGATGGGAGGGAAGAGGTGACACATTTGAATAGCGATATGTGTAAGAACATGTCATAATGAAACTTACTTCGACACTAACTTAAAAAAATAAACAAACTCCTATTGCACAAATCCTAGTTGGTATTATAATAAAAACCCAGAGCTAGATATTGAAAAAAAGCTGAAAGATTAGAGAGACAGAGGAATCCTAGCTACCTCTCACGAATCCTCAGACTGAGAATGCCTCTGAGTGAGTCCTCAGCTGAAAGGGAATGGTGAAGTTCTGTCTCCTCCTTCATAAACTTTCCTCTGCCCAGCAATATCACTTCCGGGTTCAAACTTCCTACTGCTGGGATTAAAGCTGTGTGCCACCACCGCCTGGCTCTATTTGGCCTTGAACTCATAGGGAGCCAGACAGATCTCTGCTTCTGCCACCTAAATGCTGGAATTGAAGGTGTGTGTCTCAGCATTCGCTGATTTGTGGCTGACTTTGCCCTCTGACCTTCAGGCAAGCTTTTTTAGATACATACTATATCACCACAACCCCCATCCTTCTCATGGTCAGGAAGCAAAAGAAAGAGAGAGGCTCAGTCTCACAGGACCCTTGAAGGACACCTTTCCTCTATTGACCTGAAGACCTCCCACAGGCCTTTTCTCTTGGGGGTTCTGCTGTCTTCTAAGAGTCTCACACTGGGGACCAAAGCCTTACCACATGAAGCTCTGGGGAACAATCCAGGTCTGAACCAGAGTCAGCCACTAAAGGATTAAATGGTGCCTCTAGTCACAGGTTTTCTGATCCAGGACATGTAGTTTTTCATGCCATTAATTGATGTGGGATGTCTTTCTGTACACTGTGAATATCATTCTTTAATAAAGTGACTGTTTTGGCCTTTGGTAGACATCTTAGAAGTGGGCGGGGAAATCAAAGCATAGATAGGGGAAGGAAGGTGGAGTCAGAGGGAGATACAATGCAGCTGCCCAAGAATCAACCTGTAAAGTAACACGAGTGAGCCTCGAACCACGTGGCAGGACAAATGAAGGAAAATGGGTTGCGTTAAGATGCAAGAGCTAGCTAACAATAAGCCTGAGCCACAGGCTGAGCAGAATGTAATTAATCTAAGCATCTGAGTCATTTTGGGGGGACCTGAGCAGCAGTGGGCAGGTCCAGACTGTGGGGCTAGTCAATCTGGGACTGCAGGTCTGTGGGTCTGGACTACTAGCTGGACAGGCCAGAAACCTCTTACTACAATTAATTCTCCAGTTCTTTGCATATGGCAACTGGGTATCCCACAATTTGATTCTGACAGTGTACAGTGTTAGTATGAATACTGTAGACCAAAGACCCTTCCACAAGAACGCCCATGCATCAGATGCCATTCAAAGTAGCTGGGACTCAGTCAGCCATATTTCTTTCTTAATTACCTACATTAGGAGTTCTCACAACCTGGAGAAGCTAGGGATGGATCATGTGTTACTGGGTGTGACATCTACTTGGAGGCCTTGGTGTGCAAATCCCCTCTGAAGTGACTGTTGTTATCTTAAATCAGCAGCTGGGATACTTCATGAGAAGCCATCAGGAACTCCTGGGAGGCAGGGCTATTAGTATTCCCCATGGAGGTGGAAACTAGCAGTGCTCATGAAGTTCTGAGATCCCTCCTCATTGTTACATGTAAGATAAAAACAATAGGATTCTTTAACAGTACCGCTCTTCATGAGTCATGGGGTGCGGGGGAAGGGGGGGCTTTGAGTCACCCACACTCCTGTAAATAACCCCAGTAAACCAATTAGATCATCCAGCTTGACAAATGGAGTTCTTTCCTTGGTCTGTTGACGCTCTCACTAGTTCTAGGAAAAGTCATATGACCACAGGCCTACATTACCGAATCCCTCTTCCACCTGGGAAGACCCCTTCAATAACTTTTTAGTCAAATGTTGTAACTTCCTGGTCATTCTGGCTTTGGTATATGCGTGCGATTGTTATGTACATGTTGTGTGCATATATGTGTGTGTACACGGTTGTATGTGAATGCAGGCGCATGCGTGCTGTGGTGTATATGTAGAGGTCAGAAGACAACCTAAATTACTGGTCCTCACTTCACAGCTTAGTTGAGACAGGGTCTCTTTGTTGTTGGCCACCGTGTATGCCACGCTAGCTGGCCTGGGTGTTTGCAGAGAACACTGGGATTACAGATGTGTGTCACTGTGCCCAGATTTACGTTTCCTGCACATACAGCAGGTGGCTTACCTGCTGAGCCATCTCCCCGACCCCACTCTGGTTTTGAAACGGTCTTTCTTGCTTCACTGCCAGGCTTCACCCTGTTGAAATTTAAGTCTTTAGTCTCTAGTCTCTTGGTGGATGCAAAACTTCCTCCCTTCCCCAACCACAGGGACCTAGAGTGCAGACGAGAGGGTGTTAGCTGCTGACTTTCTCTACTCTATCTTTTCTAATTATGAGTCTGGCAGTAGCTCTGGCCATATCTGTAGCATTGACAATCAACTTGGTCACAGGCATTACAGCCACTGCTAGCTTCCTGTCATGTTACAGATGTGTAGTGATGGCAAGATAACCGGTTACACCTGTGGTTCCTTCAAGTTACACTAGCTGACCCACCATATTAGTTATAGTTACAGAAGCACGTGTATCACAGTATCAACGGCTTTTCTTTCTAATATTTTGGTAATTCTGTTTTTAATATAATTAGTCTGCTGTAATCCTTTATGGTGAATGTTAGTTTTTAAAAATAATATTCTGGGTCAGAATTGAAACTGACAGAGTAGAAGGGGTCCAAGGCATTTTAAAAAGAAAAGCAAAAATCTGGGTTGGGGTGTAGCTCAGTGGTAGAGAATCTTTAACATGCATTAGGCCGTGGGCTCGATTCCCAGTGACATCAGTAATCTGATGATGGGTTTGGAAAGGGTTGGAGGGAGGAGCCTGATCCTCCCCAACACAGCCTGACCTGAGTTCAGCCTCAAGAGGCTGAATGGGAGGGCAATTAAGTTTCCCAAAGTCACATTAGAAAAGGCATATGGCTGGTTACAAATGAGCTAAATAACATCACAATTGGAGTATGTTTTATGAAAAAAAAAAAAAAAAAAAAAAAAGCCCTCAGTCTTGGTGTTTAAGAACTTTCCTGTCTCTCTTACCTGCAGGGGGAGCATGTGGCCCTGCTGTTGGTTGTTTAGTAGGCTGTTATCTGGGCTCACAGCTTCGGTCGGTGATCAGGCTCGTTGAAAAACCCCCGCTGTGGGTCTAAGCAGGGCAGTGACTCAGCTGACTAGGGTAATCACTGCTTGTTGATCTCCTGGGGCGGGGATTAGTGATAAGCAAAAGGCTGATAACTGCCGCCAATGACCATGATTCCTAAATGTGCTGGAAGGCTGCACTCACAAGTTCTGCCTGGACCTCTGGGGAAATTCCTCATGTGATAGAATCCTGGGATTTAAGGGATCCTAGGGGATTCCATCTGAAGAGGTAGTGAGCCATATGCCCCGAGGTAAAATTCCAGCAAGTCTATTGGACTTCTGCCTGTGGCTGACATTCCTAAGGCAAGAGGAGGCTGGAGAGATGGCTCCATCTGTAAAATGCTTGTTGTGTAAGCATGAGGACCTGAGTTCAGATCTCTAGTCCTCAGGAAAAAGACTGGGTACACCTGTGTCTCCTATGCTGCGTGTGTGTGTGTGTGTGTGTGTGTGTGTGTGTGTGTGTGTGGTGGTGGGGAGGGCAGCCAGCCAAGCAGAATCAGTGGGCTGCAGGTGTTCTTTGAGTAGTACCTCAAATAATAAGATGAATGCAATTAAGGAAGGCAGCTAACATCAGCCTCTGCCTTTTATACCTACCCGCACATACCGGTTACACTAGAATGTAAGGCAGTTAAGGTTGAGGGCCACATCTTTTGCGATACAGTAGATGGATAGCACCCGACCCTAGGCCATTAGGAGACTTTATGATGATTGATACAAACGTGGCTTGTGCCATCCATGGAAATAGATTGCTATCTGGATCATTCCTGCTTTTATGTTCCAAGAGAACAGTTCTTCTTTTACCTAATGAAAAGAGGATAAATTTAATCTAAAATGTAATGTTCAATCCTGGGCAAGCTTTCTTTCCTTCTGCTTGACTCTGTAATTCATATAACTGCATAGAAAAATTGATGAAGACTACCCTCCCAGATCTTTTTAGTGTGTATCTGTGGGCACTAAAGGGTGCATGTACCTGTGCACACAAGGACTAAAAGGGAATGTCAGCTCTCTCCGAGATTGGCTCAGGATGATGGGCACTGGGATCTGAACTCCTGTTTTTGTGGTTACACAGCAAGTTCTCTTCACCACTCAGCTAGCTCTCTGGCTCTGTTCTCACTGCCTAGTCTTGTAAGCATGCTATATTTTCTCTGCCCACAAAACTTTTCCTTTGCAAACAAAAAAGAAAGAAAGAAAGAAAGAAAAAGCATGTGACTACATTTTTTTTTAAATCCACATGATATACATAAACACTATTAGGAAAAATTGGTTTCTGTTCCTTTCAGAATCACAGCACTGATTCTTAGGGTGAAAATACAGTTAATTCCCAGTTATGAGGAGAAGGAGGCAGTCATGCCGATCATCGTTGCTAATAAAACAAGTTGTCTTGGAGACACTCAGGGATAGAATGTCTGCTCTCGGGATGTCCAGCTCCAGCCATGAGGGGCCCCTGTGCTGCAGCCTCCTCCTGTGATTGACACATTCATCTCTCTTACCTCTAGCGTCCTGGAGATGAGGTTTGCCCCTTTATTTTTAATCTGACCTGAGGCCAGCTGCACTGATTCCAAGACAGGGAAGGACCTGGCGTGGCATCTGTCCCTTCAAGCTGGCCCACTGAAGCAAATAATTCCCAGGCGTGCCTCTGCTAGAGTAGATCTTTCTCATTCAGCCTGGTACACACCAGCTCCCTCGTACCCACTCTTGTTTGCGAATGAGACAGCACTGTATTATTTAGTCATGAAAGCCAGGGACATCACTAAAAGTGGCCTCATGTTACTGCCTCACAGGCCTATTAGACACCTCCTTAAAAGTGCCCCTTGCACATGTCATTGAAATGCAAAGTGGCTCCAGCTCTCATTACTGACAAGGCCCTTTGCTGGGCTGGCGTAGCCCGGGTGTCCTCAGCTTCGAAGTTCTTTCTCTTCTGGTCCCCAACAGGAACACTGACATGTGTCACACCAGACCTGAGAAACATACAGCAGGGACGATTACCATTGAAAAGAAGGGTCCCCAAATCTCCCTTCAGATGCCGGCCACAGACTCTGCTTCGATAATGGTACTACTGACATAGAGCTCTGTCTGCTACAGTGTCGCTGTAAGGTCGGGGGAGGCGTCGGTCTGTGACTGCAGCTTTCCTTCTCTTTGTTGAAATGCCTAGGCAAGTGGCCATGCCTTCTTCTACTTATCATCCATCAACTGCAAGGCTCCTACTCCCCTTCCTCTCTAGCTGTCACTCCCTGTTCTGGACAGCTTGCATTCTCAGTAGGAAGCAGCCGTGACCTTGAATGTGCTCCCTTTGTCATAGCCTACTTCTCCCTCCTCACGGTGCCTCTCAGCCTTTTCAGCCCTAACCACAAGGTCACACCGGCCCTTGCCTCTGTCAGGATTTTACGAAGCCATGTGCAGCACAGCCCTCAGCACACAGCCAGGCTGTTGGGGTTTCAATCTGAAATGTACCCCCAGGTTCATCTTATGGATCCTGAATGTGACACTTGCAGTGCGATTTGGAAGGCTCTGGAAGCTTTTAGGAGGAGAGGCCTGGCTAGTGCAAGCAGGTAACTAGGGGAGAAACTTGGAAAGTCAATTACCTGTCTGTTTCCTAGACAGCTTAGAACTGAAGGCTCCCCACCACAAGTTCACAAGTTCACAAGGCCCAGGACTTCACCCTGAGAAACTGAAATCCCCCTGAAAATGTGGGCCAAAATGAGCGGTGCCAATACCAGGAGGAGCAAACAGGAGGCCAGAGTTTGCCTATTGCCTTCTGTCAAGTAGACTTGGACCTTCATCAGACAAGCACACACTGGTTTCCAAATTGAGCCAAGAGCTAGGAAGAATAATAGCTAGACCCCGACCCAGTCAAAGGATGGTTTAAATATCATTTGAGTGGAACTCAGAAGAGGCCTAAGAGTGAATCAGGAGAAAAAAGGTGTCCGGTGCTGACCAGCCCTCAGGCACAAAAGTGTCCTCATCTTAGGGAAGCTGTGGCCACATACCGTGGAGCAGGGCTGAGTAAGCAGATTACAGGCTGGGATGCAGAACCCTGCATCTCCCTTGCTGGGCATTCTTGAGAAGAGAGCTACTTTGTATAGCTGTCCTGGAACCCTAGGGCTTTAGAGGCGCTTTTTTTCCATAGGAGCTAAAAGGCCAGGCTAGCTGGAACTTGGAAGCAAACCTGGTTAGCATGGAGTCAGAAGGTGCTCAGTAAATAAATGTCGTTAGTATATTACGATGTTATTCTCTAAGTTTACTGCTGCCATCCCAAGGTCTCCATGGAAATGTAAAGGTCTCTGAAAGCCATTTTAACTAGTGAGGGGCAGTCACTTCAGGGATGTGATGTGGTAGTGACACACCGCTGATTTCTAGCATATGGACAATGGAAGAATGGATAAGCAAGACACCGAATATGGGAAGCAGGGCACTCCAGGGGCAGAGCATTGCAGCCAGAAAAGCAGCTATTAGGTAAGAAGAAGCAAAAACAGAAGCAGCAAACAAAAGACTGTCTGATGGGGCTAAAAGTGGAAAGTGAACATTAGGGAAAGGTTCTCACAAAGCTATGTTTGCAGGGGCTGATTATCCCTACAGAAACGTCTGCTTCATCTCTCCATTGGAGGACAGCCAGCCAGCCAGAAAGCCAGAGCCTGCTGTGACACTACACGCCTAGACAGGGTCTCAGTAACCACACTGTCTTCCTGCCTTTGATTTCTTCTATTTTGGAATAATCTAAAAGCATTTATTCACCCAAACATACTGTATCAAGGTTCTCTCGTGCTTCATCTCCCCCTCCCCCTTTCTTTTTCTTGCTGTCCTAGAGGTTAAACCCAAGGCCTCGTTCATGCTAGGCTAGCTAGTGCTCAATTGCTGAGCATTCCCCCACCCCCTGCCGCTACTTTCAATTTTTGTTTTGAGAGGTCTCACGTAGTCTCAGAGTTAATATGCAGGCAAGATTGACTTGAATTTAGAATCTCCCTGCTTCACCTCTTCAATGGTTGGATTATGTGTGTAACCTATCAGGCTGGTTCGTGCCATTCTTAAGTTACAACGTCAACCTTAAAGGCTGGTGTTCTGTCTTTTGTGCTATGTCTCTATAGTCTGGTGTTGATGACATGTATGTTGTATCTTTAAGACCAACATGTAACCTGATTCCTTCAGAGGAAGAAGAATGAGCTAGCCCTAATTTAAGAGCACACACTGACTGGACCTAGGAAGTGGCTCAACTGGCTACCTGAGTTCAGATCCCCAGGAACCATGTGAAAAGCCAAGTGTGGTAGTGGGTCATCCCCAGAGATGGATGTAGGGAACAAACATGAGGTGGGGACCTGGTGCCTCCTGGCCAGCTGAACCAAGGAACAAGGAGCTCCAAGTTCAGTGGAAGATCCTGTTTCCAAAAGCACAGTGGACTGTAATAGACAGTAAATAGGGGCACTCTGACTTCCACATGTGCACACTTGGGCACACATCCCCACCACACACACACTCTTACTCTCTCTCTGTCTCTCTCTCTTACACACACTCACATACACATACACAGAGTAACGATTTTGAAAAATCCCAGGTCACAGGAAATGCTAACTCAAGCATACACTCTCCCATCAAAAATGACATTTTTGCCCTCTAAGAATGGGGATGAACGAGGCTCTTCATCAGGAAGACCTATGTTGTCATAAGAATTGCCAGGGTGAAGGATGGATTCTCACAGGCCTGTGACCATTTTATTGCTTTTCAGCCCTCGGCCACCAATCCCCCTGTCTCTGCTGCTGACAGAAGAAGAAGCTGCGGTCAGCATCCAGTCCTTCTGGAGAGCCTATCTGGTAAGGGCCACCTGTGACTGTGACACTGAGCCTGACTGGGACTTGTTGTGACATAAGGAGCCAGTGTGCAAACAGATTCATCTGAAGTTGAGTGTTGTTGCTCACATATAGACCTCAGAAATAGAAATCTCTGCAAGCAGAGGGATTTGGGTTTATTACTTTTTATTCAGAACTTATATTACAATTATCATAAAAGATACATTTGAGGGTTGGGGCAATTGTAAAAGTGCCTGTAATACCACCATGTTTGGGATGGAGACAGGCATATCTCTGAAGTTCATTGGCCACCCAGTCTAGCTTAATGGGTAAGGTCTAGTGTCAGTGAGAAACTATTTTTATTCAAAAAATAAAGGTAGTCATTAAGGAGACCATTGCAATCAACCCCAGGCTTAGTCACATACTCATGCACACACAAATACCTTCCAACTTTTTAAAGTTGGGTTTGTCTGGCTATGTTGCCTAAACATAATATTGCCAGCCAGACATGGTAGTGCATACCCATAATCCCAGCACTTGGAGGCAAAGCCAAGAAGACTACAAGTTTAAACAAGGCCATTCTGAGCTGTAAAGAGAGACCCTGCCTCAAAAAAAGAAACAAAACCAAAAATCAAATGTACAAACAAAAACCAAAAGATAATATTTCATGGAAACAGAGAAGTATACACATTGTTTTAGAAAAGAGTAAGAAAAGCCAGTTAAAGCAAACAGACTTCTCAGTAACTGACAACATAGTCATTACCAGCATTTTGGGGTCAAACTTGTACGGTTGAAACATAAACACATGGAATGGCATGGACACATCAGTCACATGGAGAAAAGCACCTTTTCTGTTGTAACTAGTCTTTTGAACCATTTTCTTTTTATTTGAGATGTTGAGATTATTTCAGGATTTCTTGTAGTCAGTGTTATGACACCCATGGGCAGCCATATCTGCAACTTTTCCTGGCCACTTAGGAGAAATTCTAGAAGTAGCATTTATAGGTCAAAGGTGAGCCTCCAAAGAGTGCCTGGCCCATGCTGTCCTGAAGTTGTACTTTAAAAAATGTATTGTCGGGCTGGAGAGATGGCTCAGGGGTTAAGAGCACCGTCTGCTCTTCCAGAGGACCCAGGTTCGATTCCCAGCACCCACATGACAGCTAACAACTGTATGTAATTCCAGTTCCAGGCAAACACCAAGGCAAATAAATAAATAAATAAAGTTTTTTTTTAAAAAAAAAATGTATTGTCACAGACATACTGGAGTGCCACATATCTCTGTGCTAAATAGTATGCATCCTCTAAGTTATCGGAAAGCAACATTAGCAAGCTTCCAAATGAATATACAGTGCCAGTCCCAGGGGTCAGTGTTCCCTCCCATAGCTAAGGGGAAGCATCAGTGGCGCTGTCCAGACTCAACATCTTCCTAATTTTTAGTGTGCAGTTGGTCAGCATTAAGTGCATCCATGGTGTAGCACATGTATCACTGGCATCTTCATCAGCAGAGCTTTTTATCTTTCTCAGCTGACAATGTCCACGTCAAGCACCAACTCCCCATTCCCTCATCCCCTCCCAGTCCCCAGATACCGCCAGCCTCCTCTCCATGTTCATGGATTTCATTATTGTGATGCTGAGTCTTCTCTGTAAACATGATAGGATTTCACATAACCTAGGAGGCACCTCTTGTACATGTGAGATAATGTTTCTAGAGGTTTAGTTAAGGTGGGAATACTAACCTTGAATGTGCACAATGTTATCCAAGGAGAAACAAAATTCATCTCTGCCTGCTTCCTGACTGTTGATTCAATGTCACCAGCTGCCTCAAGCCCTTGCCACCATAACTTGTACAGCATGATGGACTACACCTTTAAACCATGAGCCAAGATAAGCCCTTCCCATCTGGGCTGACTAGTTTTATATCACCTTGACACAAGCTAGGGAAATCTGAAAGGAGGGAACCTCTTGGAAGAAATGTCACCATAAGATCCAGCTGGTTTTGTATGGTGCTGAAGACCAAAGTTAAGGCTTCATGAATTGCTAGGCAAGCATTCTACCAACTCAGATATGCCCCCAGACACACTATCTACTTTTAAAAAACATTCTTTACATTTATTTACTTACTTGTTGCAAATGTGAATGTGTGTCTATGAGTGTGCATATGCACATGTGTGCCACAGCGTCTGTGTGAGGGTTAGAGGACGGTGTTTGAGAGTTAATTGTCTCCTTCCAACATGTGGGTTCTGGGGGTGGAACTGAAGTCATCAGGCTTGGTGGCGAATGTTAATAATACATAACAATTATGGAGCAAACAGACAGTGCAGATCACTGATTGGCATTTAGCCTCCTAGAATCTTCTTATTTATGTGGGAAATTTTACTTTGTTTTTACAGAGTTAAGTGTGCTAAATGCTGCACTATGCCCATGCTCTCCTTCTTCTGACAGACTGCCAATAACTTTTCCTTGTCAGCACACAAAGACCCACCTCACAAATGGGGATGGTTCTGTGATATGCACCTGTTTTATTTCTGTGGATAACTTGAATGTGATCTGTTGACCCATAAGCAATCCAGCATTCTATTTCTGTCTGCTTTGTAAGTTGCAATTTTATGCAGAGTATTCCTGCCCGTATGTCTACACACTTGTCTGATTTTGTCTATAAGGTTAATTGCTGATGGTGGGTGGATTCATAGCTTAAGGACTAAGCACCTTCCACCACCACCTTTTATTGCTAAATGACTCAAGAGAGTCATTAGAGTGGCGCTGTCCAGACTCAACATCTTCCTAATTTTTAGTGTACAGTTGGTCAGCATTAAGTGAATCCATGATGTATGCACTTATTAACTATTAGACATGTCTTATTAACTAATAGACACTCATTAACTATTAGACATGTCTGGGAGCTCACTACGGTGTATTCAACTGTGTCCAAGTTTTGATGGCTCAGTGGAGGAAGGGAGGCAGGCAGCGATGGGGAAGGAGCCTGAGGCATGCCCCGGGTTAGTGGAGTTCTAAGGAAATCATGCTGAAGAAAATAGGAAGAAGGGCCCTTACTCAGTGGGTGAGCTGTGCACTGCACAGCTCTCAGAGGTAACCATTCGGGCCCACAGATTGCCGACCTCTGAGGCTTTGAGAAGCGTGGACATTGGGGCTGAGCGGCTGTTTGCCCACTATTCTTTCCTGTGCCCCACTGGCATTGGCAGCTCCCAACTGTAGAATTATGGCTCTCCCTCCCCTCAGTAGCTGGAGGCCAGCAGAGGCAGGAGAGGGTATCTCTGCGTGATCTACAAGTGGCTCATTGTCCACAGTCCCTGGATTTTCTTCCTGAAGCTGTGCAGGATTTAGATTTAGTAAGGTGCATCACAGATAATACTCAATGATGGAATACTCATTGAAATAATTAGTCAATACACCAGCATTCAGATACCAAAAGTAGTAAACACAGAGTATGTCTAGTCTAGTACCACAAATAATATTTCATAATAGCACTACAGATAGGGGCTAGGGAGACACTCAGTGGTTAAAGGCACCTGCTACTCTTGCAGAGGACCAGAGCTTAGTTCCCAGTGCCACATCAGGCCTCCCACAGTTGCTTATAACTCAGATCCAGGGAATGCAACACCCTTTCCTGGCCTCCAAAGGTACCCACATGCACAGTTGCACACACACACACACACACACACACACACACACACACACACACACACACAAATATCTAATATATATAATGGACTTCAAGTCCTGTGAACATTTTGATATCACCACATGGGACCCTTTGGCTACCTAAAAGACAGGGCATTCTGAGAATTTTAAGTCATAGGCAATGGGTGTTCATTTTCATTTAGTTTATTTAACCCTCCCCTCCCCAGTCAAGGCCTTTCTGTTTGGAAAAGAACTGCCCTAGGCTGGCAGGTAGGGATCTGATGCTGAACATAGCAAGGATGTGGAGGCTGGAGGCTGAGCAGTGATGGAGACACAGATGAGGAGGCCAGGGAGAGCATTGCTGCTTCCTCCCTGTTACCCATGGGAAGCGCAGCCCCATCTGGACAGCAGGAGGAGAAGCTGGCTCTGTGTCCAACAGCTGGCTGGGCTGCTAGGCCTGACAGTTTTTTCTTTCTCTCAAATTTACTGGAGGCCCTGAGGGTTAAATTGGAAGGTCAGTCCATAGGAGGGATCCCTGCTGGGCATACAGTATTGCGCTATTGTGGTTACTTTTCTAGTTCCTGAAGAAAGTGATTTTTAAACAAGCTGTGTGGCTTCCTTGCTGTTCCTCCACAACATCAAGCAGGCTCCTGTCTCAGGGCCTTTGCACTATTGATCCTTTCCACTTGCCACCAGTCATTGTCTTCTCCGTCCTCACAGAGGCTCTCCTCGGGTGTCTTCCTGGCCACCTCTTGTAAGACAGAACCCTCTGATCGCACCCGTTCTGCTTGTTTTCTTGTTCACCACATTTAACATTGTAGTCAACAGACGTCTGTCTGACTGTTGGGCTCATTTGCCGCTGACTGCAGCCTCAGCGCTACTGACATTGTGTGCTCTTAGAATTTTATAAATAAGTAACTGAATCCTTAAATCATCTTCAGGAATGAATAACAAACGAGTTTGTTCTATTTTATGAGGCCTCCTCTGTGATTTACACAGGCATTTAAACATGAGCTCCTGGGGGGAGTCGTTCATGCACCAAGATCCGTGACCTTAACAGCTGCCCCCATTAATCTCCCAGAGATGGCACTTGAGAAGAAGTTATGTCAAAATTTGTGGGTAGGGTATGCATTTACTCTGTGTGTGTGTGTGTGTGTGTGTGTGTGTGTGTGTGTAATTCATTTTATCAAAGGTATGTATGACCCAGTTCCTCAGCAAGCCTTGCAATTTGAGACTCTGAAGAGGGCTGTTGAGATAATAACCCCCATGCAGGCTGGACCCCAGACACCAGCTCCAGGTTTGTGCAAGTGTCCTGTGGGGAAGATGGAATCTCCTTCTGACAACTGATATCTGCCAACAGGTGCACAGACCCTGCCATCCAAAGTCAGACATGGGACTATGCAGAAGGAATGCTAAACAGGGGTAGGGGGTGGGGGGGGGTGGGGGGAGGCTTGCGTCAGGTTACGGCCGGTCCCCCTTGGCTAGTGTGTGGCCACCTCTCTGAAGCCTTGGTGGCTGGCCATGTCCTTTGTGATATGAAGAACAATTTTGGCCCCAGCTTGCTGGTGAAATTGAATTCATAGGATGGATTTCTCCTAGGTGGATCCACTTGCCTTTTTCAGACTTCCAAGTATGATTTTAGTACATCTGTCTACCACATACCTTTCCCACCACCAGACTGGTCCACAGAAGTCTTTCTTTAGGTTGTCTCATACATAGTTGTTGAAATAACTTATTTGAATTTTTATAGTTAGCCAAGATAACATCAACTATAATGTTCTTGTAGTTGTTGGTTTTATTTTCCTTAATAAGGCACCACCCTGCACGTTCCTGAGTGTTGGGATCACCAAATTGACCACCACACCTGACTGGAGACTCAGACTTTGTTGATTTATTGTTGTTGTTGAGGGCCTGGGGATGTAGCCCAGTGTCCTAGCTTAGCAGCAGGGTTCAGTCCCCAGCACTGTAGGGTGGGGAGAGTGTCACCATCTGGGTAGAGAAGCTGCCTGGCTGTAGTAAAGCTACTGTCAGCACTATGGACAGTGATACAGATGGGATTTTACATTATTGATTGATTGATTGATTGATTGATTTATCTTTAGTCTGGATCTTTGCAGCTCAGGTTGGCCTTGAAGTCTCGGTGTAGCCGAGAATGACTGCTAATTTGTCATCTTCTGGCTGGCCTCCATCTCCTGAATGTTGGGATTATAAGCATGTGTTACCACCCCCGCTCTATACAGTACTGGGGATGGAACCCAGGCCTTTCTACATGGTAGGGAGCACTGTACTAACAGAGCTGCAGCCCCAGCCATTGTCTTTGTGCTTTCATGAGTGTGTTCATCTGTATATGTGTGGGCACACACCATGATTGTCTTGGTAATCATGTGGGGGTCAGAAGACATCTTGTGGGCCAGTTGGTCCCAGTGATCACACTTGGCTCATTGGTCTTGGTGGCAGGTCTCTCTACCTGCTGAGCCATCTCATCAGCTCCTTGTTTCTGGGGTTTTTTGTTTGTTTTTGGGACAGAACCTTACTCTGTAGTCCAAGCTGGCCTCAAACTTGCGCAATCTTCCTGGTTAGCCACTTAAGTGCTGGGATTACAGACATGCCACCATGGGTGACTGAAATTTATGTTTTGAACATTTTAAAGCATGTAGGAAATACTTCTAAGTTAAGGCTACCTATATGCCTCACCAAACAAGTGAAAGAAAATTCTGGAACTTCTCAGCAATGTGGAGACTGATGGTTCAGAGACACAAGATGCTCTCTTTGGCTTCAGCAGTCCCAAGGGTGGCCTTTCTGCCATCTCACTCAGATAGAGGCCTCATGCATTCACTGGCATGTGGTCTCATTTATTTACTCTTCCACATGACAAGCCTGCATTGAGGGCTTTGTCTAGAATGGAACTGGGGGCTATGGAAAACTCTCTGTGACAGGAGGAACTAGAAAACCCTATGATAAGAATGAGAATATCAAGAATAGGTATTCCTGGTCATTGGTGGTTGTGGTGTTGATTCCTCTGAATTGAGCAGCTCCTCCTGGCAGGACTCTCAGAGCTCTACGGCCTGTCCGTGCATCTGGAGGAGCAAGGAAAGGGCTCTGTAGGTAAAGTGCTTGCTATATAAGCACCAGGACCTGAGTTCAGATCCCTGGCACCCATGTAAAGAGGTGGGGACTCAACAGCATTGCAGACACCCCACAGTCCCAAAGCTAGGGATGCAGAACAGCAGGATTCCTGAAGCTTGCTGACCACACTAATGAGTTCTAGCTTCAGTGAGACACTGTCTCCAAAAGTAATGTGGAGGGTGATGGAGGAAACTGCGCATATGTACATACAATACGTAGGGCAAAATGTGAACATCACCATTCCTGGACAATAAAACCCTTCTCAGGGTTATCTATGTATCGTTTCCTTGTATTTTCTTTGCCTATGTGAACTTCCACATATATCATTCTGCTGTTCATAAGTAAAACATGCGTTTCCTTTCCGGAACCAGTAAGAGCTCAGTGCTTCAAAGCACTTGTGTTGAAAACTGAGTTTGATCCCCAGGATCTACAGTGAAAGGAGAGAACCAGTCCCCTAAGCTGTCCTCTTACCTCATGTGGACCATGGCATGTGCGTGCCCTTCTTTGCACACACAAGAACACGCATGCACACACACACCGCACACGTGCACACATGTGCACACACACACATGCTAACATACCACACACACGCACATACACGTGTACACACACCCACGCACGTGCACACGCGTACGCAGTACTGCTTTTCTAACTATGTACTCAGACACTTTGCAGCACACATCCGTTCTGACTCTGGGTTTTGCTGGTGATTGTATCAGGGCTTTCCTAGGCAGTACAGGGTGGCCTGGAACACTTGATCCTTCTGCCTCCACACATGATTGATTGCACACCCAGTTTATTCTGGTGCTGGGAATCGAACCCGAGGTTTTATGCATTTTAGGCACGTGCTCTGCCTGCTGAGCTACCTTTCAGTTCTCCTGCCTTCTCCTGATAGCTTGGCTTCTTTATATTTCCGGTTTACTTTTGGGCTTTCTGGGGCTTCCTTCCCTTCTAGAGAGGGCGTCCCTGGTGCAGCTGCTTTAGGGAGGGCCTGGTGTATTTCCTCCCTTTGTGTTGCTTTTTTAGCCCTCTCTCCCTCTTTTTTCCTCTGGGGACAGAAGCACAACTAGGTAAATCCACATCACAAAAAACAGCACTTCCGTTCTCATGCAGGGGCCCAGGTGAGGGCAGCCGGCAGCTGACTCTGAGTAGTAGGAAACTGCGTGAGTCACTGTTATTTGGCCATTTGACAGTGTGCTGTCTAGAATACCTATTTAAAACAATTGTTTTTTTATTTTATAATTGCTTTCAAGTTATTTACTCTGCATCTAGTTCCAGCTAGTTGAAGCTGCTATAGCAGGACAGTCTAGCAAATGGACTCTAAGGTTAGACAGTTCATTCACTGATAGCTGTCATTAAGTAGACAGCTCTGCTGCAAACACTGCACATGCTTTGGGAAATAGGCCAAGGCTCTGCTTGCCTTCCTACAACAGGCTTCCAGTCGGTGCAAACAGGTAACAGAGTGAAGAAATGAACCTTGTGTGGTGGTGTGTACTTGTAATCCTAGCTCTGGGGAGAGTGAGGCAGAGGGTTTACTGTGAATAAGTTTTAGTCCATGCCACTAATCCTAGCACTTTGAAGGTCCTCCTCAGCTACTCAGGGAGTTCCAGGACAGCCTAATACACATCACAGCCTGTCTCTATAAGGGAAGATGGGTGCTGGGCAATAGCTTAGCTGGTGAAGTGCTTACTGTGCATTCATGAAGCTCTGGGTTCAATCTGTAAAACTCACGGAAAAAGATACCCCACTTGTAATCCCAGCACTCAGAAGGTGGCAACAGATAGATAGGCTCTCTGGTCAACTTCTGCAGCCTGCTTGATTGAGTTCCAAGTCAGTGAGACACTCGCCTCAAAGAAAACCAGAATCAAAACAATAACAACAAATCCTCGTCTTGCCTCCATATCCAGGTGCATACACTTATTATGCATGACCACACACATATAAGAAACAGAGGAGAGATCTTGAGGTTGAAGCTCAGTGATAGTGCACATGCTTACTAATACTCGAGGCCCTGAGTTTCATCCCTAGCATCCTGACAAAAAAGAAAAAAAGTTAATTAGATTTTGTTGAAATGATACCACTTAATAAATTGCCTCAAAGCCAGTGGCCCTTGATGTGAATCTTTTCTTACACAGGTGGTGATGAGGCAGAATGTAATGCATCCGGACTGGGCTCTAGAGAGATTATGTGGTGTGTTCTAGTCAGGTTTGTTCTAGAGCCTCCTGAGATCAGCAGGTCACTGTGCTTTTTTCATAGCAGAGTTTGAAAGCTCTCCGAGGGGATGAGAAAACACCCACCATGTGTCCTGGATGGTTTCATGTCAACTTGGCCCAAGTTAGTCATCTGAAAGGAGGGGGCTTCAGTTGGGAGAATGCCTTCATAAGAGCCAGCAGTAGGGCATTTTCTTAATTAGTGATTGATGGATGTGGGAGGAGGACCTTAGTCCGTTGTGGGAGGTGCCATCCCTGAGTTGGTGGTCCTGGGTTTTATAAGAAAGCAGGCTGAATAAGTCAAGAGGAGCCAGCTAGTAAGCAGCTCCCCTCCATGGCCTCCGCGTCAGCTCCTGCCTCCCAGCATCACTTGAGTTCCTGTCCTGACTTCCTTGGAACCTAAACAGTGATATGGAAGTTTAAGCCAAACAAACCTTTCACCCCTCCCCTAAATTGCTTTGGTCATGGTGTTTCATTGCAACAAGTATAACCCTAGGGTCTCAAGGCCTAGGCACATCTCATGGCCAAAGTAAGCATTGAGGCACAAAGAGGTGGAAGGTGCTAGATGTAGTTGAAGATCAGTGTAGGTGATTCAGGTGAGCTGGGGATGAATGGTAGAGGAGATGAAGAATCATTCAAAGACCAGACCCCTGGAACCAGCTTTCAGTCAGCTACTGGAACTTGGGGTCTTATGCTTTGGGTAGAGGAGTCACATGATCTCTCTGACTTCTTGAGACTGGTAGTCTCCAGATATGGTGGCTCCCCCAAATTCCTAGCCCCTAGGGTTTGTGTATGTAAGGTGCACATGGCATGCATTCATGCAGAGGCCCGTTTGTTTCCCAAGTAGTATTTCCCAAGTATCATCCACCATGTATTTTGAGACACAGTTTCTCACTAATCTGGAATTTACCATGTAGGCTTGGCTAGCTGCCCTGTAAGCCCAGAGATCCTCTTGTCTCTGCCTCTCAAGCACTGGGAAGGGGGAATAAGTACTTGGCACTGTGCCCACTTTCTATGTGGGTTTTAGGGATGGAACTCAGGTTCTTACCAACTGAGATGTCTCCCAGATGTCATACCCAGATGTGCACTTTTGTAGAACCCTTTCCCATAATGTATCATATAAGGTATGTGTGACCCTGAGAGTCCCACAAAAATATCTTTATAACCTAATCTGCAAGCAGAGCAGGGGTGGCATACAATCCCAGCACTCAGGAGGCAGAGACAGGTAGATCTCTTGAGTTTAAGGCCAGACTGGTCTACAGAGTGAGTTCCATGCCAGCCAGGGCTGCACAGAAAAAAACCTGTATCAAAAAACATTTAAAAATAATAATACCCTAATAGTGCACACTATTATTTCTGTAGGAGAAGAGGAGAAGCCATGTGGTGCTGCAAACTTACTATTCAGTTTGTAGTCTCCTGCCAGTGACATCTTCTCCTGGGCTGGTTGGAAGGCACCACTTCAGACCTCCTGAATCAAAAGTGACCTCTGTGATTTTCTGTTACATACTCATTGTGTAGATTAATGGGTTTCATCGTATATTTTCCTATAGGTATATAAAGTATTTTGCTCACTCACTCCCATCTTGTTCCCCACCCCCCTCACACATCTCTTCCTAGCTAGATTCCTTCTATTTTCCCTTCCCTGCCACCTCAAGCGATCCAGTGAGGGGTTGCTTATAGGAGTACAGACATCTTGCCAGTGGTTACACTACTGAAGAAAATCTCTCCCTTCCCGGCAACCATTAGCTGCTTATAGATCTTACGGGACCCCCTCCCACCAGCTGTGCAGTTTTGTTTGTTCAGACTATGTTCACTCTGTAGTCCAAGCTGACCTTGGACTTGTGAACATCTTTTCCCTGTCTTTCAAACATTGGGATTGGAGGAAAGCATTAGTCATCCCTAGCACAAAAGATTCGGTTTCTTAACACAGAGGGAGCAGCCTGGGTTAAAGAGGTTTGCATTTTGGCTTGCCGGCCCTGTGACTATCACTATTTAAATTATTCAGTTTTCCTTTCTTGAAAAATGGGACCAACAATTGTATCCCTATGATCCCCAACCTTTGCCCCATCCTGTGAGGGTGTGACTTTGTTGAGAGCTGTGACCCATGCATTCATTCCTATAATAATATAATCCTGCTTGTTTCTTGGTGGTGTTCCTTATGTACTTGGTTTCTGTTGGATTTTTTTCCAGCCTGAGAAAAATCTATTAGTTTTCAAAAACATTTTTTTTTTTTTTTTTTTTTTTTTGCTCAGGATATAAACTTCTGCCTGTGCTTAGCAGGACTCTGGTGCCCTAGAA
The DNA here is from genome assembly GCA_004025045.1 of Sigmodon hispidus. Classification (NCBI taxonomy): domain Eukaryota; kingdom Metazoa; phylum Chordata; class Mammalia; order Rodentia; family Cricetidae; genus Sigmodon; species Sigmodon hispidus. The sequence goes on along the minus strand of PVIH01017321.1, from coordinate 679 downwards.
ATAAGGCACCCAGTTGCCATGGTCCCCATTCAGCCCTCCTTCTTGGGGCAATGTCTGACCACTCAGCAGGCTGAAATAGGCCATAGTACTATAAATAGGGGCCTTGGGCTGCTCTGGGATCAGATCCCACCCGGGCCTCTCCTCCCTCCTCCCTCCCCCATTCCTGTAGTAATTTAAATACAGCCACAAGTATGTTTTCAGGTATATGTACTCAGATGCTTGTCATCTGTCAGGCTGTAAGCAACTCCTTTCTGTCTTGTCTTCAGTGCATACAGTGGGTCATGTTGTCAGTGCAGTGGGTGGTGTCATGAGTGCAGTGATTGGTGTCATCAGTGCAGTGGGTGGTGTCATCAGTGCAGTGGGTGTTGTCATCAGTGCAGTGGGTGGTGTCATCAGTGCAGTGGGTGGTGTCATCAGTGCAGTGGGTGGTGTCATCAGTGCAGTGGTGGTGTCATCAGTGCAGTGGGTATTGTCATCAGTGCAGTGGGTATTGTCATCAGTGCAGTGGTTGGTGTCATCAGTGTAGTGGGTGGTGTCATCAGTGCAGTGGTGATGTCATCAGTGCAGTGGGTGGTGTCATCAGTGCAGTGGTTGGTGTCATGAGTGCAGTGAGTGGTGTCATCAGTGCAGTGGGTGGTGTCATCAGTACAGTGGGTATTGTCATCAGTGCAGTGGTTGG
>PVIH01017320.1:0-42318 GCA_004025045.1 Sigmodon hispidus | reverse complement strand
GTAACCTAACCATAGAATGTTCTTGCTATTCTATTCTTTAGAGCTACCTTTATGGGAGGACTGCTAAGTAACCTAGCCACAGAATGTTCCTGTTATTCTATTCTTTAGAGTTACTTCTCTGTTACTGTGAAGCAAACCAGAACATCTATTTTACTTTGGGAGAATATCTATTCTACCTGGGAGAACATCTATTTTACTTGGGAGAATGTCTATTCTACTTGGGAGAACATCGTGCTGGCTCAGTGGTTGGTTTCTCAGTAAATTCCCATGGGAGCCTTTAGCTAGAGGCCTAGAGGCTCAAGCCAGGGTCTTAGTCCCTGACAAAGGGCAAGGGATGTTATGCCCAAGTCTAAGTATTCCCCTATGTAAGGAGCATAGAATGGAAGCTTGTGGGCAAGGCAGAGTAGCCACCGGGTGACGTAAGACAACTTGTGTGGAGTGAAGATAAGGAAATAAAGAAAAATATTTTGATGCTTAAAGTGAGAAAAACAAGTTAAAGAAAAACATGTTTACAGAAAAACAAGTTGAAAAAAGTTTGTTTACTTAAAGTGTGATAACCAGATGCAGAGTTTACGTAAAAGTGTGAATAAGCAGAAAGTACGAATTGTTTACTTAGCCGTATAAAAGACAAAGACTTCAGCTCAGCAGGGAGCCCTGCCTGCTCTAGCTACAGACAGCGCTACTATGCTGACAGGCAGCCCCTGCCTGAGAGCAGGCTGCTACGCTGCTAAGCTGACAGCTGGAGATAAGGCAGGAGCCTCCCTCCGATCCCCGGTCCAGAGATGAGAGCAATTGATTGCGGCTTGACCAGACCAGGAGCAGGCCTGAGGGAAAGAGTCACGAGCGACAGGCCCGAACCAGCGATTGGTCATAGCTTCACCATACCCCTTGCCTGAACACTGACAGCGAGACCAGACCCAGAAGGCAGTTGACAGTTCGTATTTCCAACTTACTGTCAGATTTGATCACAGTGTTACTTACATTGTATTGTTGTGTGATCTTGATGAGCATAAGTAAAGGTTATTGACCGCCATTAGTGTCTGAAGTCTCGTTGTCCTTCGTCTCCGCCTGACCACAGAGAGTGCTCAGGAAAATGCTTGCGACACCCTAGCAAGTGAGCTTCCAGTTTCTCCTCACTCTGTCCTGGAATGCATGGCTTCTTCCATTGTTTCTATGCTCTTCTTTTATTTACATTTTTTGTTTTACTTTTAGGATAATATTATTAACCACATCATTTCTTCCTTCCCTTGCTTGCCTCTAAGCCCTCCCATATACCCTTCCTTGCTCTTCTCTTCATTAATTTTGATTATACTCATATATGTATTTCTAAATATAACCTGCTTAATTTGTATAATGTTACTTGTGTATATGCTTTCAGGGATGACCATTTGGTACTGGATATCAATTGATGTGCTCTTCCCTGGGGAAGACTATTTCTTCTACTCTTCCCGTCCCTTCATCGCCTGTAGTTCTGTGTATGGTTGTGGTCTTATGGGCTTTCCCCATCCACTTTGGCAGTCTGCTCAGCTCATGTTCTGGCAGTCAGGTAGGTGAGACTTTATGGATGTAGCTTCTGGCATTACTAGGAGACACAATCTCATAGCAAATTCCCTCGTCCTCTGCCTCTTACAACCTTTCAGCCCTTTCTTCCACAATGTTCCCTTAACCTTTGATGCAGAAGTGTTGTGTAGTTTTATCAATAGGGACCAGGCTGTACAGCTCTGTATTTTGATTAGTTGTGATTTTCTGTAATAGTCTTTGTTACTAAAAGAAATTTTCTTGATCCTCATCAAGAATTGTGTTTACCTGTGAGTATAAGAACAACCATTTAGACTGTAGTTAGGGATGATGCTGGTTAGTAAAGTAGTAGTTGTAGAGTCTCCTCAAATACTCAAGACATCACTATACCTGGACAGTTGGCTACTTTTCCCTTATCTTGTTGAGTGAGTCTTAATCCAATTATAGAGTTATTGGTTACTGCCAGGATATACATGCCACTCCTACAACCTTAGAGGTACTGTATAATGCTGGCCATTATTGTAGTTCCTAAGTACCATAGTCTAGTATGGCTGTTGCTCACTTCTCTCTTTTTGAAGCTCCCAAGAAAGCTAGTTTTCAGGGAGGAGGCATTCAGGTCAATTCAGGCTCAGGAACTTCTGAGTATCTGTAGTATCTGGTGTCTTTAGCAATAGGGACTTCAACCATCAAATAGATAATGAAAATGTTACATATATACTATGGAAGACAATTCAGATGTAAAGAAAAATGAAATGATTTTCTATTCCTAGTGAGTAACCAAGGGCAATAGCAATAGGATGTATGTTTTGGGAGTGAGTCCCTTTGACAACCTTGATAAACAACTCAAAAGAAGGCTTGTCAGATCTGGTTTTTATTAGGTATTCTTTGGCTCTTGCGGGGAGCACTATCAGTCTACATGACAAAATTTCATTTAAAATACATATTTAAACATAGAATTACATGTTTTACACTTTTAAAGATAGTTAATAGTATAATTTCTTACATTTTCAAGTAGGCTTACTATTATTTTGCTTCCTCCCCCTCCCTAAAGAGCCTCTCCTTTCCCATTTCCCTGGAGAGATCACTTGTATCATATTATTTCCCTTTTTATTGCTTTCCAAACATTCTACCTCACATTGGTCCCCTTTTACTTTCCTATTCAGTTACTCCAAGACATCTGAAGATGTGGAGCTAGGAGCTTCAAGTGAGAAAGAACATGTGATATTTGTCTTTCTGGTTCTGGTTTCCCTCACTCAGTAAGATCTTTTCTAGTTTCACTCATTTACCTGGACATTTTATCATTTCATTTTTCTTTACAGCTGAATTGTCTTCCATAGTATATATGTAACATATTTTCATTATCCATTTGATGGTTGAAGGACATTTGGGTTGGTTTTACTTCCTAGGTATTGTGCACAGAGAAGCAATGAACATGGATGATCAAGTATCTGTTAAGTAGGAAGTTGGATCCTTTGGGCACGTGCCAAGGAGTGTCTGCACTCTCCTTTGTCTTTGCAGTTAAGAGTTCTTCCCAGCTTCCTGAGTAGAATGTATAGCCAGGTAAGGGGCAAAACCAAACAACAGCTTCTCTGGTCCCAGTCGATTCTCTCCCTTTGATTCTCTTTCTCCTCCTCTTTCAATATTTAATTCAACTTTTTTAAAAAAAGATTATTATGTATACAGTGTTCTGCCTATATGACAGAAGAGAGCAGCAGATCAAATTATAGATGGTTGTGAGCCACCATGTGGATGCTGGGAATTGAACTCGGGTCCTCTGGAAGAACAGTCAGTGCTCTCAACCTCTGAGCCATCTCTCCAGCCCTATATTTAAATGTCTTATATAAAATTCAGTCTCCACTACACCATGAAGATAAACACAAGAAAGCCAGCATACCTCAGCTCCTGAAGGCTTATGCAGGGGGAAGTTTTTCCAACAAGCCTGCAATGCTCATCTTACAACAGTTGGCTGAGTCAAAGCAAGTTACATGATAGAAGTCCTTTGGCTTCACCTTACTGGGCAGAGGGGTTTGATTGATCTCCAGTTTCCTCAGGATTTCTATAGACAATTTATGACATTTCTTCAAAATAAACTTAATCTCAATCTAATTAATCCTTAAAGAGATGAATTTTTTTAAATTAGGAGGACAGCATGAATGATCAAATGAATAGATAGATAGATAGATAGATATTGAGGCCAATAACACTCTGGGAAAGTGACTCACTTTTATACTGCAGGCAGGGTTCTGAATAAAGTGCTTAAAGAAGTGCATAGTTTCCAACCTAGGTAATCCCATTTCTATGAAAATATCCTAAGGAAATAATGAAAAGATGCAGCCAAGTGTTTATGAGCAGGGTATTCACAGCAGGGGAAGGACAAGTGTCATTCACAAACCTCTCACTGTCTATAATGGATTTAATGGGATTTAAGTGTCTACTCTTCACTGGGCACCTGGATGAACAAATCAGGTAAATGTCCAATCCTCTGGAAAGTGAAGTTACTAAAATACAAAATCTGGTAGAGAAATCTAAGCTTGCTCACATTATTTATGGGATGTGGCACAGGTGACATATGACACACTGAATCAACGTCATCCTCATCTTTCCAAGTCAAAAGAATTTTCACTCAAAGGATCTGGGTGTGATCCCTTCTTTGCTTTCAAAAGCGCATCTTTGGCCCTTGAATTAACCCAACACCAGGGGGAAGGGAATGGTTTCTAGTCCAAGGAAGTTGGACGACCTCTAGAACTGTTTTTAATCAGATTCATGAAACAAGGACCAGCTGAATCTTTGAGGTCTTTTTTTGATTCAGTAACTTGGGGGTCTGTGTGGTTAACTATGTGTGAGTAGAAGAATCTTAAACTTCAGTTCCAGGGAAGTAACTGAAACCCTTATAAATCTGGCCACAGAAAGATAAAGGAATCATCTGAACAGAAGGGGAGTCAAAGTGTGGTGTGTGGATGGATGTGTGCAGGTTCAGGTCTATACCCTGTCTTCTGCTCTTCTTTTCCTCAGCAGACCTTTGGATCATACCTACCCTTCTTTTCAGAGCACATTTTATACTTATCAATAGTATAGTGGTATAGTATTTGCCTCAAACATAGCAGGCCCTGTGCTTGATACCAGTACTCTCCCACCCCACACAAAATAAAATAAAAAAGTAAAAAACCAAAAAGCTAGTAATTACTGAGTGCTTCTAGTCATGTGGCATAATATATAGGTGACATAACATTTTCATTACAAATATAAGGCTTCCACTGTTCCCATTTATTTTCTGCATATATGGGATGTTTCTGTGTGTGTTTACATGTGTATGGGTGTGCATGTGATGGCCAGAGACTGATAGAAGTCATCCTTAATGACTCTGTACTTTATATATTAAGGCAGAATCTTGCTGGCCAGCTTGCTCAGGGCTTCCCTTATGTCTGCTGAGGGAGGGTTAGCAACTATGCCTACCCAACATGAACACTGAGGATCTAAAAGCCCACTTTTTGGCCTGTGCAGCAAATGCTTTATTCTCTGAGCCATCTTTCCAGCCCACCACCTTTTTTTCCACTAGACAGTGTATGGCTATGAGTCTGGCTATATATCCATGGAGGGAATTCACTATGTAGCCCAGGATGGCCTCAGAATCCTGGCAATCCACCTAAAAGATGAAATTACTGATCTGAACCACCATTCTTCCTACATGTTCCCATTATTCATGTGTGCGTGTGAGTGTGTGCGTGTGTCTACAGGTGAGTATGGTACTTACAGTGGCCAGAAGAGAGTGTCAGAGCCCCTGGAGCTGTAGTTACTGGCAACTGTGAGCCACCAGCTATGGGTTCTTGTAGGACCTCTGGTGGAGGAACAAACATTCTTAATTGCAGAGCCATCACTCCAGCCCTGTCCCGTACTTGTATTCTTCTAATGACAAAACAAAAGCATGAAGCATCACACACTTTCAGGGAAAGTTAGGTGAATTTTTCTGTCCTGCCTGCCAGTTTCCAAATAACCATATGGAGACTTCTTATTAATTATAAAAGCTTGGCTAAAGGCTTGCTACTAACTAGTTCTTACAACTTAAACCATTTGTTGTGGAATAACCATTTTATACACTGTGAAGATGTATTGCTCTCATTGGTTTAAAAAAAAGAGCTAAATGACGGAAAACTAGGCAGGAAAAGGTATGGGTGGGAGAGCCTGAGAGAGAGAGAGAGAGAGAGAGAGAGAGAGAGAGAGAGAGAGAAAGAACTCTGAGAAGATGAAGGGTGGAGTCACCAGACAGAAAGGGAGCAAGACATGCAAGAGGACAGGTAAATGCCACAAGACATTTGGCAACATGCTGATTGATAAAAATGAGTTAAGTTGTAAAAGATGGTAACAAGCCTAAGCTATGGGCCAGATTTTCTGATTAATGAGTTTCCATGTGGTTATTTGGGAGCTGGCTGGTAGGACAGGGAAAGTCTAACTATGTATTTGTATTAATTTACTTTCTGCCTAGTGGCCTTATTACCTTTAATTTGTACTGCCCATGTTGCTTTCTTGCTTCTTCTGTGCATCTCCTGGCAAGTTTACCCTTCTTCTTCCTCCTCCTCCACTACTTCTTCTTCTCTTCCTTCTCCTCTTCTTCCTCCCCTTCTCCTTCTTCCTCCTCCTTTTCTTCCTTCTTCCTACAGTTCTCTCTGTCTGGCTTTCACAGCTATATCTCCTGCCTAGCTAAGAGCCATTTAGAATTTTACTAAACCAATCAGAAGGTCTGGTGATATTTCCTTTGTGCTCAAACAAATAAAGCTTGCCTGAAGATCAGAATATGGAGCTAGCCACTCTTTAACCATAGAGGCCAGGCAGTGGTGGCACACACCTTTAATCCCAGTACTAGGGCAGTGGAGGTAGAGACAAGATCTCAAGCTATTCAGTCAAATTGAGAGGATTTGTAGAGACAGGATCTTGCCCGTTTCAGACTGAGGAGTTGTAAGGTAAAAAGTGGCTAGTGGCTGGCTCTTTGTCTCTTTGATCTTTCAACATTTACACTGATATTTGGCTCTGGGGTTTTTATTGTTAGAGCAATTAGGATTCATGCTGCAGAAGGTTCTTTGGCAATGACACATATTCACAACAGAGAAGTGACATGGCCAATCACTAGGCTGGATCTGTTCACTTTTCCCAAAGGCAACAGAAGGCAGCCCCCCATTTATCCCTCTTTCTTACTGCAGAAGACAGAAACAAGGTCATTCTGGCAGGAAGTTTTGAATTACCAGTTGAGAAAAAAAAGTCCATCCCCAGCAGGCAGATTAGAAAGGGCATGTTTGTATGAAGATAGTAGACCTACTCTAGTTCTCTGGTTTCTTTTGGCAAAGAACTCCTGGGAGCCCTGGTCCTCCTCAGTGCCTGGCTCCTGTGAAGGTATAGGGTGGGCTCTATAAACAATACAAGAAGGTAATAATGGACCATATACTCCCCTAGATAGGGAAGGTATTCTTTGAATTTCAGAGGAGCTTAGATTCTGGGGCTGTTTGCACTCTGACCCTGGCAGAGAAGGTGGTTGGGAAGCTGCATAACCTGCTGAGTTTGTTACAATGTCAGTGTTATTTACACTCAGGGATATAAAAGGGACCTTTACCTAGTTACAGTGGCACACACTTGTAGCCCCAGTAAGTAGGGAAGATGAGGCAGAATGGCTGCTTGTAATCTGGACTAGTTTGGATGACAGACCAAGGCTTGGATCTAAAACAAGGTATTAAAGAACAACAAGAAGACTCAGTAGGTAAGGCACAAGGTGGCACAAGCCATTAATTCAAGCACTGGGGAAACAGAGGCAGGAGGATCCCTGTGAGATTGAGGCCAGCCTGGTCTACAGAGTGAATTCCAGGACAAAACCAGAGTTACGCAGTAGAACCCTGAATCTAAACAAAACAAAACAACAAAGACTTTGTAGGTAAAGGCACTTGCCACCAAGTCTAATATCCTGAGCCTGATGCTCATAAACCACATGATGTAAGGACAGATGACGCCCCATAGCTGGACTCTGACCTACACATATGTGCACACACACAAAATAAATATTAAAAGTATTGTAAGCTGTGGTGGAAATGTTCTCTTTACGATGTAAATAAAGTAACTGGTTTGGCCTGTGTAGAGCACCGTAGAAGTGGGTGGAGAATCAGAAGACAGGCAAGTAAAAAAAGGGTAAAGTTAGTCAGTTGTCATCTGACCTCCAAAAAAAACAGATATGTAAGAGATACAGGTGAGCCACGGGCTGGGCCACATGGCAGGTAGATTAGTAAAAATAAGTTAAATTAAGATAAAAAAAACTAGCTAATAATGTGCTTGAGACATGGGCCAAACAGTTTGAAATATATGTGTCTAATTCATTTCTTTGAGAGACAAAAGCTACCACGTGGACCAAGTTACAAACCTCTGGGCCCAAAAAAACCATTCTACAACATATGGTGCCCAACATGGAGTACCAGATGTACTGGAATTTAATCTGCCACTATGTTTATATTAAGGTAATATTTATTATTTTAAAGTCACTTATGGTACAGAGGGTATTCAGAGGGGAAAAGGGAGAAACAGTGTGCAGGAGAGGTCTAAACTGAGTAGTCTTTTTTAACCACGCCACAGAAATAGACACTATAGTAAACAAACAATGAAGATTAAACAAATTAATATCCTATAGATAAGCAAATAGTAAAATGAGAAGACTTAAGAGAGAGATAAATTATGAACTGAAGAACCTTGGCTGGTGTGAGTAGCAGAGTCAGGATAGTCAGGATAGTCCCAGAGTCAGGACTAGCTCAGTCAGGATAGTCCCAGAAGCTAGACTTTCAGCTACACAGGATAAAGCAAATGAATGTAAGTAATTAGAGGAAGGAAGAAGACTGGAGAGATGGTTCAAGGTGAAGAGCACTTGTTACTTTTGCAGAGGTTCCTAAAACCCAAACAACATCTCACAACCATTTGTAACATCCATTCCCAGGGGATCCAATGCCCTTCCTGTTGGTTTTGTGCATGAAATCACACACACACACACACACACACACACACACACACACACACACACACACACACACCAGGGCTACCCGAAAGTTTACTTTGGAGATTTGCCAGGCAAGTACAGGGGTAGAGAAGCAGAAGAGAGAGAGAGATTTTCACGCAGCCACTCCTTTTAAAAGAATGGCTGGGCATGCCTTCTGTATGCAGTGTGCTCGCCTGTGTCTTGTGGCTTTCTCACATTGCTGCTTCATGCTAGGAGTTCTTATCTCACCCGGTACCATGTTGGGTTCACCATGTGGTATGCCAGGAATCCTTACACTTCCAACCTCTTCAGACACCAGTTATGTACTTGGTGCACATAAGTACAGTCAGACAAAATATTCATAAATATAAAAAATTTAAAAAGAAACATAATTAGGAACTAAACATTAGTGACAAAAAATTACTAGAAAGTAGAGCACGTGTCTAATTATAGCACTTAGGAGATGGAGGCAGAAGGATCCAGAGTTCAAAGTTATTTTCCAGAATATATCAAGTCTGTGGCCAGCTTAGGCAAAACAACATGGGACTGGTTTTTTTTTTTTTTTTTTAAACCTTTATTTTATTTTATTTATTTTTGTATTTATTTGCCTTGGTGTTTGCCTGGAACTGGGAACTGGAACTACAGACAGTTGTGAGCTGCCATGTGGGTGCTGGGAATTGAACTCAGGACCTCTGGAAGAGCAGACGGTGCCTTAACCGCTGAGCCATCTCTCCAGCCCCGACTGTTTTGTTTTTAATGTCTTTGAGCTACATCTTAACATGTCTTCTTGTTGCTGTGATAAATACTTGGATTAAAAACAATTTAAAGAATAAAAGGTTAATTCTGAATCACAGTTCAAGGATACAGAAGAAAGCAGGGCATTGGAAGCAGGAAACAACTCAGGATTCCAAAGAAATGAATGTATAGTGCTCTTCAGTTCCTGTCCTCCATTTACAGTTCAGGATCCTCTCTATGGAATACAGAAGTCTATCTCCAAGAGATTCTAGATGTTATCAAGTTGACAATACTAATTATTACAAGATATAATATAGGGCTGGACAGATGGCTCAGTGGTTAAGAGCACTGAGTGCTCTTCCAGAGGACCTGTGTTCAATTCCCAGCACCCACATTGCAGCTTACAACTCTAGCTTCAGGACAAAACACCACTATCTCGGTAAAAACCTGCCGTGAGATATGTTTTAAATGGGGTTTATTTTGTGAAAATCACTTACAAAACAGAGACGGTTTTAAGAGAAAATGAAAGGATAAGGTTGCAGCACGCCGGAGCCTTTCTAAGGAAAACTCCTCATCCCCACACCTACGTCCGAACTCCCTCGCAGCTGGGCCAAACTGCGCACCCGGTCATGAACTCTCAAGAGAGAATGACGGCTTCCTGTCCTGGTCCTCTCCCTCAAAGGTCTACTTCCGGAATCCTTTCCAGTTAACCACGCCCCACTCGTCTCCAGTTCTCTGACGCGATTGTTCACATATATAGTTCCTGATTTCCCGCTACACACCACTATACATAAAATAAAAATATATCTTTTAAAAAATATACTGGGGCTGGAGAGATGGCTCAGCAGTTAAGAGCACCGTCTGCTCTTCCAGAGGACCCAGGTTCGATTCCCAGCACCCACATGGCAGCTAACAACTGTCTGTAGTTCCAGTTCCAGGCAAACACCAAGGCAAATAAATAAATAAATAACAAATAAAGTTTTAAAAAAAAAAAATAAAAAAATAAAAAAAAATAAAAAAAAAATAAAAAATATACTATAAAAACAAGCATGCATATTAAAAAGAAGTGCATTGAGCTAGGTGCACACATTTAATCCCAGCACTTGGAGGCAGATCTCTGTGAATTCCACATCAGCCTGGCCTACATAGTGAGTTCTAGTATAGCCTGGGCTACTTAGAGGGAAGACCCTATCTAAAAAACAAAAACCAAACCAACCAACCAAAACAAACAAACATTATGGGAGCTAGGAAAGTGATCCAGTAAGAAAAGTGATTGCCATACTAGTATAAAGAACAGAGTTTGAATCCCAGAGTCAGGATTCTCTGGAGGGACCAAGTTGGTGGGAGGAATACATATTAAACTGTGGATGGTGAGGTAGGTCAGACTGTAGACATGATTGCACACAGACCCACAACAACCTGAATTCAACACCAAGATCCCAGAGGTGGCAGGAAAGAAGTAATTGTACAAATGCACAGATGTGCCTGCTTTAGAGATTTTTATTACTCAGAAATTCTCAGCTATTATGTTTTCTTGTATATAGTAATCTTATGCATCCACTTAAACGGGCCAGGCTACCCAGATGTTCATACTGTAGACCATGCTATGTTCATACTGTTTCAAACTCAGAGAAATTCACCCCCTAAATGTTGGGATGAAAGGTGTGTACCATATCCTGTCTTTATTTTTTAAATAAATTTACTATTCATTTTTATTTTATTTTTTATTTTATTTATTTTATTTTTGAGACAGTTTCTCTCTGGATTTTCTGGAACTCACTCTGTAGACCAGGCTGTCTTCAAACTTAGAGATCTGTCTGCCTCTGGGATAAAAGGCCTATGCCATCACCGCCAGGCAAGATTAGTATTTAAGAGTCAAAAAGTATAACTCAATGGTAGAATGGTTATCTAGCATGGGCAAGGTCTTGGGTTTGATCCTCATCATCTTACCTTAGCAAAAAAATTAGACTTAGGTTGAGTAAAGCAGAGTACCTACCACAACAAAGGTAGAACTCACCTAATTAAGGGGATGCCTTCATACAGCACTTCCATGAAGAACTGTTTTTTCTACCTGGAGTAAAGTTGAGCTCACTTCTCCTACCCTTCCTGGATGTCTTAGAGTTTCTACTGTTGTGAAGAGACATCATGATCACAGTAACTCTTCCTTTTTTTTCTAAGACAAGGTTTCTCTATGTAGTCTTGGAATTTGCTTTGTAAAGCAGGCTGGCCTCAAACTCCAAGATCTACTCGACTCTGCCTCCGGATTTCTGAAATCAAAGGCATGTGCCATCATGTGTAAGGATTCCTGGCATTCCACATAGCTGAGCCAACTCAGCTCAGGTGGGATGCACCTCCCTGGACCCATGATGCATATCCGTACATGCCCCTTCTCTTAAAAGAGACTGCACGCAATGCTCCAGCCCTTCTCTCTGTCCCCTGACTTCTGTTCCTCTGCTTCTGCACCCACCTGGGAATTCTCTCTTAAATAAACTCTAGTGTGTGGCCTTGATAGTGTATATTTGCTTTCACGCACGAAACTAACACCATGACCATGGCAATTTTTATAAACAAAACAAAACAAGAACATTTACTTGAGGCTGGCTTATAGTTTCAGAGGATGAGTCCATTATTATGGTAGTATGCAGGCAGACATGGTGCTGGAGGTAGCTGAGAATTATTATATCTTGATCTGTAGGCAACAAGAAATGAACTGTGTCCTACGCTGGGAACTGCTTGAGCATGAGACCTCAAAGTCGGCCCCAACAATAACACACTTCCTCCAACAAGCCTTCCATTGCTTCTAATAGTGCTGTTCCCTATAGGCCAGCCATTCAAACCCAGGAGTCTATGAGGCCATATCTATTCACACCAGCACACTAGATAATCACAGGTTCAGCAGTTTTCCTTCCTTTTCTATATAATGATTTTAGTCTTACCTCTGCTTTCTAAGTGTTTATCTTGTGAAACTTTTAGTAAGATCGCCCAATAATGAAACAAAACAACAAAGTATCAACCCCACAGTTTTATTTGTAAAGAACAAAGCATGAAAAGTCATATTTAAATGTACTCCAAAACCTGAAAAATACATGTCAGTTTGTTCGATATGTTAAAGTGCTTAATATCACAATACTCTTCAGACTTTATATTATGTTCAGATGGGGGAGGGGAAGAAAGTTCCAGTCCTGACATACATTGTTAATAATACAAAGAAAAACAATATAATTTAAATGGACAAGTATTAATTAAAAACAAACAAACAAACAAACCCACAGGTTACCTTTACATGTGGTTCAAGTACAGCAGATTTTTTTTATTTACATCTTTATTTGACTTTATTATTTCTTTCCACATAAAAATTTGTTTAAAAAACACATTGGATCCAACCCACAAGTAACTGGACCAAGCATGGCTCCTTCCTAAATAACTAAGGATGATAGAACTCTTTCAAAGAGGGGGGTGTTTATTTGATGATTTTTTTTTTAGTCTAATATAAATATGAAATCCTCAATGTCTTTCTGAAGCCAATTTTGACTTTATCTTTCAAAGAGGCATCAGGTTTGGGAAGGTATGGTCATCCTTGGGATTTGGGAAGGTATGGTCATCCTTGGATTACTGTTCTCTTGCTGGGGTGCTGAGCCCAGGCTCTTGTGTACTCTAAGCACTCTAGGCCCTCCTTGGATTCCTTTCATCATACTGTAAAAGCAAACTTTTGACCCAGCAGATCTGTATGTGTATTTTAATAGAAATAAGGGACATCTTTCTCTTAGTTATGCTAAATAATAATGCAATACACAGTTACATAAGAAACAAAGATTTCTAAACACACAGATGCTTGCCAGCTGTAGTGGTACATGCCTTTGATCCAAGCACTTGGGAGGCAAAGGCAGGTGGATGTCTGAGAGTTCAAGGCCAGCCAGGTCTATGTAGTGAGTCCCAGAAAAGCCAGGGTAATGTAAAGAGAGAGACTTGCTTAAAAACCCAAACCCAAACCAAACCAAACTAATCAAACAAACAAAAAAGACAAAGATGCTTGAAAATAGCACTTACTCTATCAAAGCAAAGAGAGCTCAGTCAGTAAAGGTGTGTTAGCACTGAAATATATAAGTAAAGCTCAAAATGCTCTTTCAACACCATTGAAAGGGTAGACTAGCTTCTGTAGGCCTCAGAGAAAATACAATTCCCTAAATAAAAAAATCTATTTAAAAGCCATTATTCCTAGAAGATATGTCACATTATGAAGAGCTCTATTCCCTATGCTTTCAAAATATTTTTGTGGGGATCTGATGTCCTTGTGTACTGCCACATATTTTAAAATATTTTAGAGATATTAACACATGCTACACATGAGGTGTTTCATTAGTGTCATAGACGTTCTAAAAGAATTTCTTAAAAAGTCATGTTAAATAAACCCCATAGAGCTAGAAAAGGTACAATAAGTACAAATATTTAAAATAAATTTTAGATGAAGTTCAACCTCTGCAAATTTTAGGTTTTCTCTATCAAGTTTTCATTCCCAGTGGGAAACAAGATCAGACTGGGAAGCTCTACTTTGTTCTTGGTAGCCTACTTTTCCTCCTCAAATGGAGAAGACTCTCAGTCAGGGTAAGGTGTTGAAGGTACCTCGCTTGCCTCCTAGAGCACTTTTCACAGATAATATGCAAATCACTGTGAAGTCACAATAAAGGCGACATCAAGGCTGAGGTTGGGGGGTTAGCACTCAAGAAAAATACTTGGAGAATAAGCTTTTGAAGAAGCTAAGATTTTGGCAATTTTATTTTTGCTTGCTGAGGACAGAAGCCCAGGTTTCGTACATGCTACATAAACAGTCTACCACTGAACTACATCCCCAGCCATGGCAAATTTAATAAATTTTATGAATGTTTTATTTTATGAGTGTTTTGTCTACACGTATATATGTTCACTATAGTGGGTGTCTAAAGAGGTCAGAAGAAGGCATGGATCCCCGGAACATGTGGTTGTAAGTTGCCGTGGAGGTGCTGGGCACTAAATCTGGGTCCTCTGTAAGAGTAGGCAGTGCTCTTAACTGTTTAGGCATCCTTACAAATTTAACTTCAAAACAAGTTATTTTAGTGTTAGCATGTGAAATATTAATTATGGTTGTAGGTATTTGCTTTAAGTGATTTGGACAATCACACACTAAAAGGAAGCAGTTTTGACTTTCATTTATTTTGAGGTGATTCTAAACAGTATTAGTTTTTAAAAAAATGCACAGCAAGAAGGGTATGTGTTGTATAATCCTTACGCAAGTTAGCTTGGATGGTTATGTGCATTTATTTTGAGGAATCTGTTTCTGTTGTTATGTAGGTATTTTTTATATTGATTCAGTTTGCTATAAGCCACACAATAAATCTTGCTTCTTTATCATTTCCAATAGGTAACCCCAAACTTGGTGAGAGCATTCTTATTTATCACATTCTAAAGTCTTTATGGTGTTTCTACATAGTAAATTTATTCCATAAGGTAAAGATTTACCACCAATGGGAAATTCAAAGGAATTGGCTTATGGGCCAGTCAAGCAGCTTCCAAGAGGCCCAGTTGTGCTACACTAGGGGATAAGGCCAGCCTTCCAGAAGATGTATGGGAGTTTTAATCAGTTATTTTACTATTCCATCCAAATGGTATCACATGGAAGAAAACTTCATAGTTAACTTTTTTTTTGTATTACTTTTTAAGTAACAATTTTAAACACAAGTGGGAATGCCACTCTGCTTCCAGTTTTTACAACAGGAGATTAAGAACAGTTTGTTGGGCAGGGCACTCTTGAATCCACTACTTTGGAGGCAGATATCTCTGTGATTTTCAGGTCAGCCTGATCTACAAATGGAGTTCTAAGGCCAGCCAGGGCTACACAGTGAGATCCAAAACAACAATAAAACAACTAAGTTTCAGTCCCTACTAAGTATTACAGGAATATTGACTAATATCTGTATAGGTGAATGAAGATTCACTATTAAGTAACAATGCCTTCAAGGTTGATTTCATGCAGTCTGGGTGGTAAACCCTGCATTGTCAAAGGAGAAAGGGTAAGAATGTAATTTCTTTGTTTCTGTTTCCATCTATAAAATGGAGAAGCTGTACTACATGACATAACTGTGGCATACTAATTTAAAATCTATGCAGTGCTCAGGGATAGGATGATTTTGGCCCTATGGGAAAAGAAAACAATACAACCCTGGAATAGATCACTTATAGCTTCTAGATGTTACCCATGGTAGGTTTATGTTTCTAGAACAGTCTCATACTACTTTAGACACACTTATTTTAGGTAAAAAAAAATTTCTCCTGGCTTACTGAGGTCATCTGGAATCATTTTCTAAAGCCCTTCCCTTTTCTTCACATCCCAGGAGCTGTTCCTTGGCTGAACAGTTATGATAAAGGGAACGAGGTTTCTTCCTCTGTTAAATAAGGAAAACAACACTGTTGACAGGGGCCCAAGGACCCTTAGACCGCATAAGGCTCCTCAGAGGCTGTAGCCTGGCTGTTCAGCTACAAAGGGGAATAAACCTGGAGTTTTGCTGAGGCAATTAATTTTGCTACTAACAGGGTATCAGTGTCTAATTAAGAGTTCCACGACTTAGTTACCAGAAGATAAAGACTTATGTTATTGCTAATATATTTACTTAGCTTTAAAAAATAGACTATCAAACTAGAAAGTTATAACTTCAGGTCTTTCTAATTTGTCTCTTCCTTCCAATTTCACTTCTCAGTCTGCCCGCAGTGGCTTTTAACTTCTCTGTGTCAACTGCTTTACACCCAGAAAGGCTTCATTCTTTCTCACAGCTTCTGTTATTTGCATTATCATGGTCAACAAATACTTTCACAAAAGCATTCCAAATCTCACAGAGAACCTCCTCCTTCTTCCACATTCCTTCTATTTCCTGAGGGGGGATGGGGCAGGCTGACGGGGTGGCTGGAACCTAACAAAGACAGGGCTGCTAGTCTAACTCCGGTTACAGAATTTAGATGGCCAAGTTAAAAGGAGCAAGTCACAACGGCTTTTTGCAGTTATGTGACTATATGGCTAATACTGAAATTCATTATCTCCATGACAATATAAATACAGTAATAAAAATTCCAAGAATGAAGCTACTTCAGGCTAATCTTTCCAAAGTAAAGAGCTATAATCCCACACTTAAAACACAGTTCTTAGAGCTTCTTGTGTTTTTTTCCTAGTCAAGCTGTTGGGATCTGGTATTTGCTGTGAGTATATGTGTGTCTGTGTTCTGAGACAGGATCTCACTATGTAGTTCTGTCTGGCCTCCAACTCAGAAAGATTCAACTGCCTCTGCCACCCCAGTTTGGGATTAAAGGTGTGAGCCATCAGACCCTGCTGGGATCTGGTATTTAAAATACTTTATATCTTTTACTTCTACCAATTGAATACATTTCCCCAAACTGGAGAAGTGATTCATAATTCAAACTTATCAAATGGTTTATAACTTAAAGGTACAATGAGGATTATTGTACAGTATGTAAAGCTGTACACATTCACCACACACAGGATGGAATTCCAGGAAGAATGGCTGCTTCAGAACAATGCATTCTGGGTTCCTTTGCGACACCTGGAGGGGAAAAGAAGCCCAACTGGGTTGCACTATTTACATATTTACTGGCTTCTTCCTGACTAGCACCACTCTCCCCACCCCCTACATTTTTAAGCTACTTATTTTAAGTCACAGGAGTATTCAATCTAAGAAAAGTATCTTATTAGAGTAATATAATTTCTTAAAGATAGCATATTTACACACATCTAACACATGAAAATACTCTGTTTTATACTAAATTTCAGGTTCAAGTGAACTACATACAGCACTTTTTCTTGTGTGCAGAGTGGAGACTGTTCAAAGTGGGCTTCTAGTGCACTGCCCAGGCAGTGCTCACTATTGTCAGACCAGTCCAAATAGGTCCTATAGATGGGGAAGGTTCAGGAGCCAGGGGTAGGAGGAAGAGTTTCTGCCAGCTGGTTTACACATCTACTCCTTTGATTAGAGACCCTTCCAAGACTATGGTGAAATCCTGAATGGTCTGCAGAATTCGGATAAGGGAGTTGACAGTCATATGGTCTCGAAGAAGTGCGCTCTCTTCATACATTCGGGTGATGGCAGGACATTCTGCTAGCAATGGAATCCACTGTGGGAGCAGGTGATCCCTACAGGTCCAAACAGAAACAGCATCTGAGCTCTAATGGATACATTGTAACGTCCCTCCCTTGTGTTTTTCCCTTTAATTTTCAGCCTATTGAAACAATAATACTACAATAAATTAAAAGAGTTCTCCTAGGAGCAGCTGTGGTGGCACACATCTGTTTAGTCTAAGCACTGAAAAAGCAGATGCAGGCTGATTTCAGAGTTTGAGGCCAGCTTTGTTAGAGTTCCAGGCTAGTTAGAGCTACATAGTGAAACCGGGTTCGCTAAGGAACCTTCTCCTGGGAGAAGGCTGTAGTTTTGGGTGCAGAAAAAGAACTTGTCCACAACAAAAACAAACAAACAAAAAAAGGCAACTTGTCGAGCTGGAGAGATGGCTCAGAGGTTGGGAGCACTGGCTGCTCTCCCAGAGGACCCAGGTTCAATTCCCAGCACCCACATGGCAGCTCAGAACTGTCTGTAACTCCTGTTCTAGAGATCTGACACCTTTATACCAATGCACATAAATAAAGCTAAAATAAATTAAAAAAAAAAAAGAAAAGGTAAATTGTCAGGTGACCTTGTAGGAGAGACTAGAAGCTCAGACAATGATGGGTGGGATCACAACCTGGTAGTACTGCTTCCTTTTCCTCTAGGGCTCTAAAATGGGTTAGGAGGATATATTTCTGTCTCTCATCCCAATGTGGCTATTGAATAAATTTCCCTTTTTCTGCTTTTATTATTATTTTAAAATATTATATTTATGTGAGTTTGTGCCATGTGCATGCAGTGCCTATGCAGGCCAGAAGTGATGGGTCACACCCCCTGGAGTCAGAGTTGCAGGTGGTTATTTGCTGCCAGACATGGGTCTTCTGGAAGAAAAGCTAGTCCCCAGTCCCTGCTTTCACTATTTGGATCTTTTACTTGGCTTAATGAGGACAGGTAGCTGTGACTCACAGATCAGGCAAGAACAATATATAATGTACATACACTAGTATTTTTAATTGGGAGGGTAGGAGTTGGACGGTGACCAATCCAGACAAATTCTGTATTAATGTTAGCACACTTAGGAAGTGAGTTTTACATAAAGGGGAGTATTTGTCACACATCCTGTTTCCCACCCTCCTGCAATCAAAGAGCCTAACTGTATATTTCTAATGTAAAAACTTCCCCATTCTCAGAAAGATGTAAGAACAGGACATACTTCCATCATGTGGGCCTGAGTCCTCACTTCAGAGACCCTGCCATGTCCTCTACACATGCGAGGGCCTGAACTTTCCTAATGGCTTCTTTTTTCTGTTCACCCAGGACAAGTCTCAGTACCGGTGACTCCTCCCACCATTTATTTATTACCTTTGTCCTTCCCTACACCTCTCCATCTCAGGGGGCTTTGCTCCAGCCTGATCCCTGTAATGCAGCCATTTTGGGTCTCTTGGCCCAGGCCACCTCTCTTTGGTCTTCCTCTCTTTCTATCTCCTCATGGTCCAGTCTACTCTGCTGGCCATGGTCAGCCCGGGCTCTTCCCTCTGCCTGCTTTCTCTCTTATCTACAGTAAAAATTTTCTCCATACTTTAGGAGTAGTCGTATCATCATCCTTTTATTTACTTTCTTTATTCAGTTAATAATTTTGTTAACTAACTCAGTATTCCCCAGTAATCCATCTCAGTGCCCCTCTCAAAACTCCTCTTTAATAAATGCTGGCTGGCCAGGCAAGTATGTCCTGTTCAGCTATTCATCCTTCTGTCTTTCTCTCTCTCTCTCTCCTGTTTTGATTTTTGAAAGAAACTCTCCTTATTTATCACATTTTGGCATGAAATTTACCCAGATAGATGGGTTGGTGAGAGAAACACTAGATGAGTGAATGAGTTAAAGGTAGACATTCATGACTTCAAAGTTAAAAACTTTATTTCCTTTAATCCCTCTCCCTGTCCCCCAGGATTTCTCTGGGTAGCCCCGGCTGTCCTGGAACTCACAGAAATCCCCCTAATTCTGTCTCCTGAGTGCTGGGATTAAAGATGTGTGTGTGTCCCACTATCACCCTATGTGGTGACATATTGTTTTTTTTTTTTTTTTAAAAAAAAAAAAAAAAATTTTATTTATTTATTTATTTGCCTTGGTGTTTGCCTGGAACTGGAACTACAGACAGTTGTTAGCTGCCATGTGGGTTCTGGGAATCGAACCCGGGTCCTCTGGAAGAGCAGACGGTGCTCTTAACTGCTGAGCCATCTCTCCAGCCCCGTGGTGACATATTGTACATTTAATAAATAGTCTGGAATATAATATCAGAGGACAGAACCACCCACTGAGCCAAGCCACTGAGGTCAGGGAGTAGTGATCCATGCCTTTAATCCCATCACTGGGGACACAGAGAAAGGTCTGAACCTCTGTGAGTTCAAGTTCTAACAGCCAGACAGATGTAGCACACACCTTTAATCCTAGCTCTAGGAAAGTTGAATCAGGAAGTAAAACAGCTGAGGGATTGGGGGAGATACAAGGCAGAAAAAGGCAGTAGTTCTGCCTCTTTTGTAAACTGACATTAAGTCTGAGGATCCTTGGAGATAAGACTTAACTTGTTGGGGCTGAGAACTTGGCTGGGTAAGAATTAGCTATGGGTGATTCTGTCCTCTGATATTCCATACTACTTTTATTAAATATACAATACCACACCTAAACCTTTATTGTACACCTTAGTGACTCCTGATTTTACCTTATCAGACTATAATTCCATCCAAGGCATCTCCAGAGTTATACTATAATCTCAACTTTATCAAAAACAGAGAAAAAAGTAAAACCTTTTTGAGATATAACTTGAGACCCACCAGAATGGTGTATATGGCTAAAAGTAAAGTAGTTATTTGAAGCTTTTCCTTGAGAAGCCTGATCCTATTGGGCACACCTTATTCTCTATAATTCTCCCTGAGGAAGGAGCCCACTCCACTCAGATAGTTATCTTGTTTCTTTACTTAAGTGTGTCTCCTTCTAACCTATATGTTCAAAGTCTACATTAAAATATCTTTTTCTTTAAAAAAATGCTTTCTTTTTAAAATTATTAAGCCAATTGTGGTGGTGGTGGTGGCATATGCTTTTAATCCCAGCACTCAGGAGACGGAGGCAGGTGGATGGATCTCTGTGAGTTCTAGGCCAGCCCGGTCTACAAAGCGAGTTCCAGGACAGCTAGGGCTGTTACACAGAGAAACCCTGTCTTGAAAACAAACAAAAACAAAAAAATTATTATAATTGGTACTTAATTTATTTCTTCCCTGAAGAAATCAATTTATTGATACCTCCCTGAAAAGTTTCTGCATGCCAATATCAGGTTTCTCTGATGATGTAATAAATCATATCAGGCCAAATTAGTCAATCCAGGTTTAATCTGAGCAAAGCATTCCTGGGTAGTCCCATAGGAAGAGGAGAATTCATGAGGAAGAACCAGGAGGGGAAGTCTATGAGCTAGAATTTAAGTACCCTTGAGGAGTGGAGCTGATGCCTAGTGGGCTTCCTCAGGGCGGGATCTGAGGAGAGAGAGGGGTCTGGGGCTTACACCTAAACATCCCAGACTCCCTCCTTGGGTATGTAGAGACTCCCTTCTCCCCTTCTCAGTGCTGTGGATTGAACCTAGGTCCTCATACATACTAGCTAAGGGCTCTATCATGAAGCTCTATCTCCAGTCCTTTTTTCATATTGTGAGATAATGTCTCATTAAATTCTCTAGTCTGGTTTTGAACTTGCTCTGTAGCCAAGGCAATGCTGAAATTTGTGATTTGTCTGCTTTTGCCTCCCAAAGAGCTGGAATTGCAAACCAGTGCCATGAGAAATGGCCATTTTCTTACTAAGTGATTTTGGGATAGTTTGCTAATGTCTTTGGCCTTATCTATTTCCTATTTTCTCACTTATAAAATAGGTAGATGGGGGCTAGAGAGATGGCTCAGTGTTTAATAGCACTTGTTGCTTTTGTAGAGATCTAAGTTCAGTTCCCAGCTACAACTGACTTTAACTCCAGCACTCTCTTCTGGTTTCTGCAGGCACCTGACACTTTTTACTTAAACACATGCAGATAAAAGAACATATGTTTATTTATGTATTTTTGGTTTTTAGCAACAGGATTTCTCTCTGTAGCCCTGGCTGTTTTGGAACTTGATTTAAAGACCAGGCTAGCCTTGAACTCAAAGATCTTCATGTATCTGTTTCCTGAGTTCTGGGGTTAATGAGGTGAGCCGCCACATCCAGCTAGGTAAAACATTTACACACAAAATAAAAATATAGAAATCTTAAGAAATGGGTAATTCAGTTGCTACTGTAACAAAGGTTTCCAGAAAACAGCAGTCTCACTACAAAAGTTGGAAAGAAGAAACCCAAGAGAAATGGGTATAACTTGGTATAACTCTTTTAGATTCATGATACCCACATAACAAAAATAAGGAAAGTATAACTTTGAGTCTGTACCTTGTTCCAAGGCAAACTAGAATCTGGAATTTGCCGTCCTTCCCAATGCTCCTGGGTGCAGTATTAATAGCATTCACGTAGTGGCAGAAGGTTTTGCAAGATGATTTCTGAAGGAGTACATCACCTTCATTGTCTAAAATCTGGTCAGTGGTTTCAAAATAAGCCACTGCTTTCTCTGAGGAAGACAAGCAGAATCACACCATACTACAACTGTTGTTATATATAGAGATGTCAAAACTTTATATAGTAAAAATCATCATGTAATTTATTCTGGAAACTATTGAGGCTTAGCATCATAGTCAGTCCTCTAATCACTGACGTCAGGATGAACTGCAGAGATGTGTAGTTTATGACAGAACAATATGACTCCTGGTCCTGGGATTAAAGACAAGCAACACCACTGCCTGGCAGTAATTTATTTTCTAATTAAGACCACATTCCAGAGGGCTGAAAAGTTTATTCTTCCGAAATACCTTCAAGAAACAGAAATTAGCATTAAAAAATCAAAATAATAATAATGAAAAATGAGAAAAGCAAAGGAACCAAGACTCTTCCAGGAATAACAACAACACGGTGACCATTTGACCATCAAGATCGTGTCCTCTTCTAGACTAGCTGCTCTCAGTAAGATTATTAGTAGACCGGGCCTTGCGGACTATTGACTAAATTTGAGAAGAGAAATATAGTATTTGACATCAGAGTCAAGAGCAGTAAAATTCTAAGATGTCCAGAAAAGGAGGGAAAAAAAAAAAAAAAAAATCACCCTTAGGTGTCTTGTCAATTTTCTTTTCTTTTCTTTGAAAGTTCTGAATTCACGTAGGCCTACTTTATAAACAAAAAATGGCTCACTGAACCTTGAAGAAATTGGGAGTTTTAAAATTCTACATACCTAAAGGGGAAAAAAAAATCAGAAAACTTTAGATGCTTTTTAAAAGATTTAGCTTAAATTTATGTGTATGGGAGTTTTGCCTGCCTGTGAACCATGGGAATACTTCAAATGTCAGCAAAGTGTGGTGGGATTATGTGTTACCTTTTAAATAATTGTCCATTTAATAAAAAGCTGATTGGCTAAAGGTAGACAGGAAGTGTGGGCGGAGCTACCAGACTGGGAAAATATCAGAGCAGAGCAGATACCCACAGACAGATGCTGCAGAGATTCCAGGAGACAACTCAGAGGAAAGAAGCTGAAATGCTGCTCTGAGAAAAGGTGCCAAGCTGCACGGCTGAACAAGATGGGTTGAGTTCAGATGAAGGAGTTAGCCAGTTATATGCCTGGGCTCCAGGTCATTCAGCAGAAAATTAATGAAAGGGTGTGTGTTTCTGTGTGACTGCAGGCCTGTGGGCTGTAGGGTTTCTGGACTGCTGGTCAAACCTCTGATACAGGCCTGGAAAGTCTGGTCCAGAAACATAATATAACAGCAAAGGGCAGCAGATCCCCTGGAACTATAGTTAAAGAGAATTGTGTACCACCATGTGGATACTGGGAACTGAACACAGTTCCTCTGGAAGAATGTCAAGTGCTCTTAACTGCTGAACCATCTCACCAGACCCCTCTTTTATTTTATTAAACACTTATTTTGTGTATGCATGTGTGGGTGCAATTTGTGGGAGTTAGTGCTCTCTTTCCACCTTGTAGGCTCCTGGGATCAAACTCAGTGCCTCTACTAGTTGAGTCCTCATTAGCCCCCCAAACATACTAGTGTATTACTATTTTTTAAAAATTAATTTTGTTTTTTGAGTTTTTCAAGAAACATCTCAGTGGCTTTATAATAAAATACATATACTTAATTTACCTACGAAGTCCCAGATGAAGACATTCTTGTGAAAGATGCGGGCAGATTTGAACCCATGATGGAAAACTTGTTCCAGGGCAGCAACCAGGCCATTTTCTCCACACAGCAGCACTGTGAGGCTTCCTCTCTGTAAACCATAATGTTAACACAGTGACAAGGGAATTCTGCCACTTCTATGCTAAAACAAAACAAAAACAAAAACAACCAATACTACAGGGGCTGTAGAGATAGCTCAGTGGTAAAGAGTACTGGCTGTTCTTTCAGAGGACTTGGGTTCATTTCTCAGCACCCATCCTATGACTCACAACCATCCTTAATTATAGTTCAGGGGAACCAATGCTCACTTCTAGCTTTCCAAGCACCAGGCACACATGTGATACACAGATACATATATGCAAGTAAAACACTTTATACAGGTAAAACACTTATACATATGAAAGAAAGCAACTTTCTCTGCCCCCCCAAATAACAACCACACTAGAGAAACAAGAGGTGAGGGCAGCCAGGTGGTGGTGCATGACTTTAATCACAGTATTTATGAGGGAGAGTTAGGCAGATGTCAAGGCTAGCTGGCCTATATAGTGAGCTCCAGGATAGCCAGGGCTACACAGAGAAACCTGGTCTCAAAAAAACCCCAAATGAATAAATAAATAAAGTCCCACCATACACATAGTTTTATTGTCCCCATAATACCTCCTTTTCAGGTTTGTGAAAGTGCTTCACAATATTGTTCACAGCTTCTCCAATACCTTCCTGGATCTGTCCAGCATTGGGTTCTGCAAAATAATTAATAGTGTCTATATTCTTGTGAGAAATAAATAATCCAAAACTATGGGATATTCAACTGTAAGTCTCTGTAGGAAAAACTTCATCCAAGCAAGCTGGTTTTTCCAGAGACTCCATGGAATTTGCCACTGGACAAAATGACCAAGACCAAGGGCTTGCGATGCACTGAAGAAGAATCCAAGATCCTAAGACTTAAGTCCTAGCCGCATGACCTGAGAAGTATAACCCAAACAAAGTGTGTAATTGCTCCTGGCTTTGGCTTTTCCCAACTGAAATAATTAAAAAAAAGTCAATAAATCCCCCCCTGAAAACAACAAGATATTCATTGCAATCACTGGCAAGGTTCCTATCATGAAGTGCCAACAACTCTTCAGATGTGAGGACTGAGAATTGGGAAAGACTCCTTTCATTATTGCTCCGAGGTTCCCTGCCAAGAATCTTGTACGTATAGGCTAAGGCATCTGAGGTTCTTAATGATCTGTGTGAAGTTCTGTTGTTGTGATTTAAGGGAAGAGACCAGATACCATGTGGTGTCCTGGCCAGAAGTCAAGCTTTCCCCACGAGTATTGGAAATTGAACTCAGATCCTTATGCCTGGGAAAAAAACACTTTACCTTCTGAGTGATTCCCCAGCCCCTTCTTTTGAATTTCCTCACCATAGTTCATTAACACATTGGTTTCTGGAAATTGAGCACTGAAGCCTGCAACATCTGAGGCACATTAGAAACAACTTACTGGTAGTAGTCTTTCCCGTTAGTGAAGTAATGCTCAGTCTCCTGGTTGTCGTGGGAGATTTCTGCTGTGGTGGAGTCCGACACTGCTTTCCCAGGTCTTCATCTGAAGCTGAAGTCATCAATTCTCCAATAAGAATTCTCTCCAGGCTTCCATCATCGATGCCTTTCCCCAGCCACCGCCCACATGGGAATCTGACAGGGTAGGAAAAAAAAATCTTTTGAATAGGTTTTTGTTTTGTTTTCATTTTGGGATGGGGTCTTACCCTGTTGCTGAGGCTATACTACAACTTACTATATGAAGGCTCTCAGGCTGGTCTCTAACTCCAAGCCATCTTCTGCCTCAATTTCTTCAGTACTGGGATTACAAGTGTGAGTGACATCATGTCTGGATTCCACTAGTTTTAATATAAGGTTTAAAAATGGCATTGTAGAAGAAGTCCATGATGCTAATATCTGAGGATTGTGTATTTCATCATGAAAAGTTTCAAAAATATAGAATAGTAGAGAACAGCTAGGAATGGTTATATATGCCTTTAAGCCTAGCATTGGTACGCAGAGGTCTGTAAATTCCAAGACAGCTTGGTCTATACCAGTGCTACATAGAGAGAACAACATATAGACATATTCTTAAATTTAAAAATTATTATTTTATATGTATGAATGTTTGTCTACATGTATGACTGAGTCCTGCAGAGGCCAGAGTGAGTACTGGATCTCTGGACCTGGAGTTACAGACACTTGTGATCTGCTATGAGGGTGTTAGGAACTGAAAGCAGCAAGCCCTCTTAAGCACTAAGCTATTTTTCTAACCTCCACCACCTGTTTTTACCAAAGATTCAATATTTTTTCTTATTCATGTGTTTGTATGTCTGTGTACATGTGCATTTGTGTGTGCTTATGTGTACATGTGTAGTGATGCATCTGAGTACCCAGCAAAGGCACTGAGTATCCTGGGGCTGGAGTTACCAGCAATTGTAAACTATCTGAGGTAGGTGCTGAGATTTGAACTTGGAACTCTTCTTACATGGAAAAATAGCAAGTGTTCTTAATTGCCAAACCATCTCTTCAGCCTCAATCTGTTTAAAAAGTATTTTTGGCAATAGTATTTATTATTATGATTATTGATTTTGTGTAGCCTTGGCTGTTCTGGAACTCACTTTGTAGACCAGGCTGACCTCAAACTCACAGAGATCTGCCCGTCTCTGCCCAACTGCTGGAATTTAGGGTGTACATAACCACACCTGGCCAATTTTATATCTCATAAATAAAATAACATTCTTCCCCAAAACTAGTTCAGGAGGCAGTGGGAAGGCTTTAGAAAAATTTAAAACATTTTGTTACCTAAAGAGCTTTGAGACAAAGAATTCTGTTCCTCAGTCCATTTACTCACCTATATGTATGTCCTGTGATTTCATTTCTGACCATGACACAATCCACTAGCCATTTAGCTAACAGTCCGGAGTTATCGTGGCCAATCTGAACTGTAGTGAGCTTTCCTAGGTTCTGGCACTGTAGAGACAGGACCACAAATTATAATATAGTCAGTTCTTTTCTATTCCCTTTCAGCTTTAGCAGTGGACTTTGGCTTGATCTAACACTTACAAAGACCCACCCTGTATAATGTGCCACAGACAATACCACAATCTCCATATACTGTTTGATCTCAGGGACCTTCATACAATGAGACAGGATATGGACACTGACTACCAAATGGGGTAGAGTGCTTGAGGTGCTGGACTAGAAATGTAAACAAGTATTAGAAAAATGCAGAGAAGGAGTATTTACTTCTATTTGGGGAATCCAGAAACAGAATCAGCGATAATGATTTATGCCTTAGCTGAACAGTTAAAAGGGCTTCAGAAAGTGAGGAAGGGTCTTATTTAGACTGACTTACAGCAAATAGCCTATTAAAAAAAAATCACTGATATATGTGTATATATATATTTTAATAAGGGACTAGGAGCATAGTTCACTAGTAGAGTGATTATCTAGCATGTTCAAGGCCCTGATCTACTAGCGAATAGTTTAATAAAAAGCTATTTGTAAAAATCATTTTACCTACAAGGGATCTATTCTAGGACTCCCAGTATGCCATGAAACTGCCCTAATACCAAACCCACATATACTGTTCTTTTCCTATATGCATTGCAATGTTGCCATACATACTAGAGTTTTTCCATGTTTTATGGTCTGGATCCTTCTCCATAACACTACTCTTTTTTCCCCCACCTTTATTTATTTAAAACTATTTTTTCATTAGTTTAAATCCGGGAAGGCTACAGCATCACATGAATTCTGTGTCCAATAGCCTTTGCAGGAAGGTTGCTTCGGAATTTGGCACAAACCATGCCGCTGTTTCGGTGGGCCCGAGTTACTTTTCCCCAGATGACTCTGGTTTTGTTTGGTTTACCTCCAGGTGTCACTGTGTTGTTTTTTGCTTTACACACATAAGCACATCTCTTGGTCAAGTAGAATTAAGTTTCATCTCAAGCATAAACCCCTTCAATTTTAAGAAGAGCTGTGTGCTCCCTCTAGTGTCAGAGACCTCACTTATAGCCAGTAAAAATGGCTTTGCACCACAGCCTTCCAGACATATTTGACTTTTTAAAAGTCCTGTTCCCAGCAGGCCTCCATAGACACCAAGATGGTGGAAAGAGCCATAACACCACCCTTATGCTGTGGAGCCACTATTAAGTGAAATAAATACAAGCAACTGCCACATCTAAGAAGTTAATCTGATAACCTAAATGCTAACCAAGTAACGAATGGAGGGTAATACATACATAGTTATGTCAGACAAGGAGAGAACTCATGGCTGACACAGGAACAGCACAGATTTCACTGTGCTATTCAAAATGATGCAAAATTAAAGAATTATAACTTATGGACTGAAGGTATAGCTCAATGGTAGAATTCTTGATGATTATATGTAAGGCCCTGGGTTTGTTCTTTTGTAACAAAAAACAAGAATGTGTAAACAACTCCCACACTCAAAATTTTTAATTTTTGCTTTGTTTCTAAGACCGTTTAATCATGTAGCCCAGGAAGGCTCTGTACTTGCAGTCGTTTATACTTCTATCTTTGAGTGCTGGGACTCGAAGCATGTGCCACCATGTCTGGCTGCTCATTTCTATATGTTTGCTTTTTGAGACATGAGCTCCTATAACCTAGGCTGACCTCAAACTTGTTATGGAACTAAGGATGGTCTTGAACTTGTGACCCTCCTGTCTCTGCTTTTCAAGGTTATAGGAATATATCACCACACTAAGCTCCTATGAATATTTGTTTTTGAAATTTTCTACTTAATATTTTTGGACCACAATTAACACCAGGTAAAAACAACTGCAGAAAGTGAGATTATGAATGTTATTGATGTCCTTGCTGGCCCATTGTGACAAGTACAAAACAAATCAATGGTAATAGGAATTGAAAAAAAAAAAGGATGCTAATTAAATTCTGACTTTAAAATCTGATAATAAAAAGATCACAGACTGACTATATGTTGGATTGAAACAGTTGCCATCTATCCCCTAAAAAAAAAACATATAAAAATTCAAGTGAGCCACAGACTACAAGCCACATAATAGATAGATTCATAAAAATACATTAATTTTAAAAAAAACTAACTAATAATGTGCTTAAGATATAGGCCAAACAATATAAAATATATAAACATATAATTCATTTCTTTTAAAAAACAAAAACTACAGACACACAGACCAAACTCCAAACCGCAGCTGCCTCACACGCCAGGTTACAAACTCCGGACCCAACACGGGTCAAAAAAAACTTACTACAACAAACATCTGAGCTGCAAGTTCTAAAAGTATTTGCCTTCTTTGTACATCAATGAAAGGCATCATGTGAACCAGCCAAGGGATGCTGCTACAAAGAGAGAGACAGAGAGAGGGAGAGGGAGAGGGAGAGGGAGAGGGAGAGGGAGAGGGAGAGGGAGAGGGAGAGAGAGAGAGAGAGAGAGAGAGAGAGAGAGAGAACTTACAGTATAGTTTTTAACCCATACAGGTAGAGGCCAAAAGAAGTCAGTTCTTTTAACTTTTACATACAAATAGATGTGAGTCTGCTACACAGAATGAAATGGACCATTGGGCTATGGATTAGACTCCAAGTGAAAATGGCTATTCCTAGACCCCAAGGAACACGAATGAGAATAGAACATTCAGTTTGTACCATTTCTCTCCTGGAATATAAAGAAGTTACTTTACTCCTCCCATATCAGGATCAACCTGAATACAGGATCAAACATATGGGAATACTCTAGGAGCTGGGCAGAGGTGGCACACACCTTTAATTCCAGCACTCGGGAGCCAGAGGTGGCAGATCTCTTAGTTTAAGGCCAGCCTGGTTCACAGAGTGAGTTCCAGGACAGCCAGGGCTATTACATAGAAAAACCTGTCTTGAAAAACAAAACAAAACAAAATTCTATAAATGTCACTATGTGCTTCAAAAGCCATAAACATGGACATCAGCAATCTGGTCCTGAGTAGAACCACTTTAGGGAAAGCTTTTATTTAACATTTCTGTTTGTCACGTTCTGTGTTAGGCACTCGGAATCAAGAAACAGGACCTTGTAAAGCCTACTGCAAGTATAAGAATGGGTTTGGCAATAAAAATAAAAATCAAACTGGTATAAACTGTTTCACACAATTTTAAGGATATAGTAACAAAATGATCCTATATGTTTACATGTTTCTTTATTTCATTTGTTTCAATAAAAAATGAAAAAGCAAAACCAGAGTTCTCTCTGTAGAACTAAAAGGGTGTTAGCTAACTCACCTCAAAAGTCATCTCAAGTAGGTTTTTTGGAATCTGCATTACTCCTGTGTCTCCTAGCTCTCCTGAAACACAGATCCATGGGTTTGATGTAATGATTGCATTGCTGAGCTTTTTAATTGGAATGATCACTGATCTATAAGGAATCACTGAAAGAAAAACACAGAAGTGAGTTTAAAAAAAAAAAATCACAGTTATCCAGAACTAGATGTCTTAAAATTATATTTTGCTTTTTAAAATTTTATTTTTATGTGTATGAATGTTTTGCCTGTATTCATGTATGCACATATCAGTGTCTAGTGACCTCAGAGGTCAAAGGATAGAATGAGATCCCATGGAACTGGAGTTATGGTATTAGAGTTATGTGGGTGCTTGGAACTGAACCCAGCTCCTCAGCAAGAACAAGTGTCCTTAGCCACTGAGCCATCTTTGTAGCCCCTCTTATTTGGCTTTTTATGATAATTCTTTCTTTTTTTATAAAGGTTCTTTTTTTTGTTTTTAAAGATGTATTTATTTATTATGTATACAGCATACAGAAGAGGGTACCAGATGTTATCATAGATGGTTGTGAGCCACCATGTGGTTGCTGGGAATTGAACTCAGGACCTCTGGAAGAACAGTCAGTGCTCTTAACCTCTGAGCCACCTCTCCAGCCCTGATAATTCTTAAGATATACTCATGTGGGCCAGTGAGGTAGCTCTAAAGGTACTTATTGCCAAGCCTGACAACCAGAGTTCAATCCTGGAATCCACATAATGAAAGCAGGGAACTGACTCCTACAGAATGCTAGGGTTAGGTTATTGAGGTGACTCATATGCAAGCGAAATCTGGGACAGCCAGAGGTATATGAAGCTTTTCAAAGGCCTCACCACTAGATGTCACCACTGGGGAACACTGTGTCACTGATCTTGACTAAATGTAAAAAGCACAAGAAAATTTGGAATTTAAAGCAGAAACCATATAAGAATGCTGCTGACTGTTAGCTCACTCACAGGTTCACACTAAGCTAGCTTTCTTATATAGTCTGGGACCACCTGTGCAGGGAACAATTCCACCCACAGTGGAATGGGCCCTCCTATATCACCCCCCCCCATTTTACAATCAAGGGGGAAAAAACGAAGAAAAAAAAAAAATCCTTCACAGATATGCCTATAGGCTAATATGGTCTGGGTAAGTCATCAATTGAGATCCCCTTCTTAGCTCCACAAAGCTTCTAGTTAAAGTTAACTAGTGTGCTCACTTCCTGGTAGACAAGGCCAGCTCAGCATCCCTGTGAGGTTTTTGCTTTAAGAATTTACCTGACTTCCTCAATGACAGACAATAATCTCTAAACTGGAATAAACTTTTACTTCCCTAGTCTGCTTTTGGTCATGGTATTTGTCATGGCAAGAGAGAGGAAACCAGAACAACAGAGTATTTCTTTACATATTCTAATGCCTCAAACTGAAAGTTTCTCAGAAAAAGAAAAAACTTACAGATACAAGAATATTTTTAGAGGTTCTTAGGCATCTTATTATTGTATATGTGATGTGCCTATGTGAGTGATGATACATGTGTGTCATGGCTCATGTATATAGGTTAGTGGACAATCCTCAGAATGGGTTTTCTTTTTCTTTTTTTTTTTTTTTAAACTTTATTTATTTATTTATTTATTTGCCTTGGTGTTTGCCTGGAACTGGAACTACAGACAGTTGTTAGCTGTCATGTGGGTGCTGGGAATCAAACCCGGGTCCTCTGGAAGAGCAGACGGTGCTCTTAACCGCTGAGCCATCTCTCCAGCCCCCAGAATGGGTTTTCTTTTTTTTTTTTTTTTTTTTTTTTTTTTTTTTTTTCTTTTTTTTCCTATTCTTTTTTTTTTTTTTTTTTTTTTTTTTTTTTTTTTTTTTTTTTTATTTATTTATTTATTTATTTGCCTTGGTGTTTGCCTGGAACTGGAACTACAGACAGTTGTTAGCTGCCATGTGGGTGCTGGGAATCGAACCCGGGTCCTCTGGAAGAGCAGACGGTGCTCTTAACCACTGAGCCATCTCTCCAGCCCCCAGAATGGGTTTTCTTTTGCTCTTCCCATGGGTACCAGAGTTTGAATTCAGATCACTTGGGATTGTGTGGAAAGAGCCTTTTTCTGCTGCAACATCTTGCTAGTCCTTTTTTGTTTTAAGACTTAATTTAGTATCCCATTCTGGCCATGAAAATATCTGAGAATGACCATGTTTTTAGCCATATTAAGTGACTTTTCTTTTCTTTCAAAATCTTTAAAAAAAAAAACCCACTTGTGTGTGTGTGTGTGCCTGTACATGTCACCTTGGTGCATGTGTAGAGAGCTCAGAGGACAACTTTTGTGAATCGTTTCTCTTTCTATCATGGGAGCTGACCTCAGGTTGTCAGGCTTTGGGGTAAACACCCTTAACCACTAAGCTATCTTGCTGGATCTCCCCTACTCCCTCTTTTTTGAGAAAGTTCAGAATATATAGCCTGAACTCATTGGTTTTAAATTACTGGCAATTTTCTTGTTTTAGCATTCTGAGTGTCAGGATTATAAGTATTTGCCACCATGCCTGCTCACCTGGAAACTGCTCACTTAAAAGTCAGTTCTCCATACTTACTGATAGTGGTGAACACACTGGTAAAGCAGAAATAGTCCACAGCATTGAGGGAGAGCAGATGGTACAGAAATTGTTCTCTTTCTTCCT
Organism: Sigmodon hispidus; assembly: GCA_004025045.1. Classification (NCBI taxonomy): domain Eukaryota; kingdom Metazoa; phylum Chordata; class Mammalia; order Rodentia; family Cricetidae; genus Sigmodon; species Sigmodon hispidus. The sequence continues at coordinate 9,688 of PVIH01017320.1, read as the reverse complement.
CACAACGTAGGAAAGCATAACGCTTATAAAGCTTCCTGACAAAGGTTAAAACAAGCACAAAATAGCAGTTACAATTTTCGTTCTTAAAAATCATGATTTAAAACTAATACCTTCTGAGTCAGTGAGCCGGTTCAATAGGTAAAGGAACTTGCTGCCAACTCTGATGACTTTAAAAATCCCTGACCCACATAGGAGAAGAAGAGAACATAACATCCTTAGGTTGCCCTCTGATTTCCACATATGCACCATGACTTTTGTATACATGCATTTGAGCAAAGTAAAAACCTAAAGACCAATCAAACTAACAACAACAACAACAACAATAACAAAAACCATCCAAATCTAGGGCTGGAGATATATAGTGTAGTGGTTAAGAGTACTGGCTCCTTTCCCAGAAGACATGAATTTGATTCCAAGCACAAATATGGTATTTTATAACTGTAATTCTATTCCCAGGGGATTGAGAATTTTCTTATGGCCTCTTATGGCACTGAACACATGCTGGGCACAGACATACACACATATAAAACACCCATACACATAAAACAAACACTCACTTCACCATGCCGTGCTAAAAGTTGAACTCAGGTGTACTGGAAGAGCACACAGTACTCTCAAGTGCTAAGCTATCCCTGTAGCCCCTTTTTAAGAGCACCTCTCATTGGACCTGGAGTTCACAGATTCAGCTAGAATGGCTGGCCAATGAGCTTCAGGGATCCACCTGTTTGTGTACCACCCTCTTCACTCCTGACTTACTACACTAAGGTGGGATTATAGGTTTTTGCTACCACATCTGGCTTTTTTTTGTGTGGGTGCTAGGGATCTGAACTTGGGTCCTCATAATTATATGGCAGGCATTTAACTGACTGAACCATTCCCTCAGCTTCCATTTTTATTTTAATTATGCAACCCAGGCTGGCCTTAAACTTCCTATATTGTTGAGGATTATCTTGAACTTCTGGCCCTCCTGTCTACAATTTTAGAATCCTGGGATTATAGGTATGTACCATCATATCCCATTTAATCAGTGCTAGGGACCAAACACATGACTTCATGTGTTTTGGCCTATGACAGGGCAGCTTGGAGGCAGGTGGGAATCCCAAATGAAGAAAAAAGGAGAAGAAAGTCGGAGTCAAAGAGACACTGTAGGTTGTTGCTCAAGGAAGCAAGATGTAAAAGTACAGGGAAGCCACATGACCATACAATAGATTAATAAAAATGAAAATGGGGCTGAGTTAAGTTGTAAGAGCTAGTTGGTAATAAGTCTAAGTCTGAGCCATAGGCCAAACAGTTTGTAATTAATATAGGCCTTTGTGTGATTATTTGAGACCAAGCAGCTGTGGGTGAGTCTGGACCTTGGGGCTAGGGCAGGCCAGAAACTTCTGACTACAATGTTTTTAAAAATTTTTATCTAACTTATTATTTGGAAATTAAGATTTATTCTAAGCTTGGAGTGGTAGCATATCCTTTAGTTCTAGAACTCAGAACTCAGGAAGCTGAGGTAGACAGATCTCTGTGAGTTTGAGAACTGCCTGATCTAAGTGAGTTTCAGGACATTTTAAATGTATGTATTTATGTATGTATGTATGTATGTATGTATGTATACAAACACACTATTTCAAACAAAACAAAACACTCATTCGAAAGTGCTCCAGGGTGATTGATTATGTGAATGTAAGAGTACAAACAGTACTGGTTACCATGATTGGGCCAATAGAAAGCCAGCTAAGGTCTGAATAAAGTTCTTTGCAAGACTTTTGCTTTTGAGAACTCTAACTTCTTAGCTTTCAATAAGTTCTAATGTTCTTATCATTTAAAAGAATTTCTTGCCTGGTGTAGTGGCTCATACCTTTAATCCTAGCACTCAGGAAGTAGAGTTCAAGGCAGGCTTGGTGTACATAGTGAGTTCCAGGACAGCCATAGCTACATACTGAGACTCTATGTAGCTTCAGAAAATAAAAAAAAAAAGAGTGAATATTTTGTAAGGTAGAAATTATCAAACTGGTTAACAATTAACTGACTTGTAAGTGACTAGTTTCCTGAATCTAAACTATTAAAAATAACTAATAGGAAGACTTTACCTTTCTGTTCTTCTCTACTTCTTTTTAGCTAAATATCATTCTAATTTATTAATAAGGACTTGGGAGCCAGAGAGGTAGAGAGAACACGAAGCTGACTTTCCTCCTCCACAGTGTCCCAGAAAGAGAGCCTTCTCCTACACTGTTTAATACAAACAAAGCAAAACAAAGCTCCTCCAACCAGATGCCCCTTCCCTTATACTTCCTGCGTATCCCTCTCCAGCCTCCTGACTCCCTCTTACTCTCTATGTTTTTTTTCCAACTGGTTGCTTGCTCCACCTCTTGAACTAAGGTTGATTTTGTTTAATCCTGTTTACAATATTCAAGCAGAAAGTTCTTGGATTATCGATGTGTGCTACAGCTAGAAAGGATTTTACAGCAAATAACACAATCTTGGGGTTCACGCTGAGGTCAAATATCCTGTAACAGCTTTTTTTTTTTTTTTTTTTTTTTTTTTGAGACAGAGTCCCTCTGTAAAGCCTTGGCTGTCCTGGAACTTGCTCTGTAGACTAGGCTGGTCTCTAATTCACAGAGACCCACCTGACTCTGAGTGCTGCACCACTTCTGCAATAACTTCTTGCTGCAAGTTTTATACAATGAAACTAATATAAATTCAGCCTATATTTTGGATGTTACTGTCAGTTTCTATGGACTAGTTAGCATTCATTTTTCTGATTACAGTGGCTGTTAAATCTGGTATGCCCTCTCAGAAACGATAAAATATTCTACAAAGGTATTTTCTTTTTTATATTCTACAAAGGTATTTTCTTTCTTTTTTTTTTTTTTTTTTTAAGATTTATTATGTATACAGTGTCTGTCTGCATGTATGCCTGCACAGCATAAGAGGGCACAAGATCCCATTAGAGAGGGTTGTGAACCAGCATATGGATGCTGGAAAATGAACTCAGGACCTCTGGAAAAGCAGCCCAAGTGCTCTTAGCCTCTGAGCCAACTCACAGCCCCACAAAAGTATTTTCTGAAGTACACCTGTTATACAAGAATGCACAAGTTCATGAATTAGGATTAGTGATGAAGGTACTAGTTTGTCAGATTATTTAATTTCTTTTGTAAGCACAAGTCACAGAAACAATGCCTTGAAGGTCAGTGTCTTACTTGGTCAGTGGCTGGTTAGAGAGCAACTGCTTGAGATGCTGAGACAATAGCTTCTTTTCCAAAGACAATCTTATCCATGCCCGGGCTCGGCCAACATCAGTCTTGATCTCACTCATGTTTTGAACATGTCTAAAAATTAGAACCAACAAGAAAGAAATCTTTTGCATTTAAATATATCTTGCTCTTAGACAACTCATATGAAATGTTTTTTTTCTAAAACAATGCATCAGATTCAAATAAATCACAGTCAAAATAAAAGCTTAAAATGACATCAGTCCTTTTTAAAAAAACAAAAAACAAACCAAAAACCAAAAACCCTCCCCCCCCAAAAAACAAACAAACCAAAAAAACCCAAGGTGTCTCTGTGTAGTTCTGGCTGTCCTGGAACTCACTTTGTGTACAGACCAGGCTTGCATTCAAACTCAGATTCACCTGTTTCTGTCTCTAAAAGGTGTGTGCCACCACCATCCAGGCCAGTCCCCTTTGATCTGAATCCTGGTGTAATAGCCAATAATAGTGAAGGTGACAAATCAAAAATAACTGTCCAGTTTGTTAACATTTTTCCATTTCTAAATTATCCTTAAATGAAGCCATATATAGGATTACACCATCTAGATTCATGTTTTCACAAATAAAAAGCTAGTAACTATTGAAATGAGCAAGGATGTGCTTAATTTGCTCTTTAGCACAGTCATAACAGATTAGAGATTTTTAAGAATAATTTTAAGGTAAAAAGAACTGTAAATGTTAATATTACTGAGCCCAGAAGTTCCTTTATATTTAGATGAATAAATGAATAATACACTTTTTGTTGTTGTTGTTGCTTAATTTTTGAAATAGAGTCTTAATATGTAGTCCTACTGGCCTAGAACTCATCACGTAGACCAGGTTGGCCTCAAACTCACAGACTGATTTGCCTCAGCCTCCCAAGATCTAGGATTAAAGGCATATTCCACTATTCCCGGCTTGGGTAACATTTTTTTGTTTTGTTTTGCTTTTTGACACAGGGTTTCTCTGTATAGCCTTGACTGTCCTGAAACTCTTTGTAGAGCAGGCTGGCCTCTAACTCAGAGGTCTGTTTGTTTCTGCCTCCTAAGTGCTGAGGTTAAAGGCATTCACACATTGTTAGAGAAGGTTAAAGCTTCAGATATTTCACTTGAATCTGAGAGTTAGTTGCACACCAGAACTGACATTTCACTGGGCATGGTAGTACATGCCTATAATCCCAGCATCAGGAGGCAGAGGCAAGCAGATCTCTAAGAGTTCTAGGCTAGCCAAGAAAATAAAACAATTTGATAGTCAAGTTACATTGTTTCTTTGCTTTGAAGATTTAATTATGTGTGTTTCTGGAGGTGGAGGGTATATATTTGCAGGTATTCAAAGAGCCCAGAAGACAGTGTTAGATTACCTGGAGATGGAGTCACAGCATTGTATGCTTCCTTGACATGGATGCTGTGAATCAAACTTAGGTCCTTTGCAACAACAGTATAGGTTGTGGCTGAGAGCACAGATTGTCCCTCCGAGGACGTGGGTCCAATTCCTAGCAGCCATACTGGCAGTTTATAATCAACTCTAATTCTAGGGGACCTGACACCCTCACCCAGACATACATGCAGGCAAAACACCAATGCACATAAAATAAAAATAAAGTAAGAACATTTTATATATATGTTTTATTTGGTTTTATATATATGGTTTACTTATTTAAAGAAAAGTGTAGGCTTTTAACTACTGAATCATCTCTCCAGGCCTTCAAGTTCTTATTTGAAGTAATTGTGTACAGCATTAGAGGAGACAAGCAGTACTGTGTTAATTTATTTATTTGTTTTTCTTGAGGAACAGGGTCTGTTTATGTAGTACTGGCTATCTTAGAACTTTCTATGTAGACCAGGTTGGCCTAGAACTCTGTATAACACACACACACACTCTCTCTCTCTATGCCAACAAAGTATATACCTTTAAAGATAAGTTGTAAGTGACTTTTAGTTTGTTTGTATGTTTTGAGACAGTGTCTCTCCAATTTAGCTTTGGCTGTCCTAGAACTCATTATGTAGACTAGGCTGGTCTCAAAAACTCACATAGATCCTCTGTTTCTGCTTCGAAGTTTTGGGATCAAAGACATATGCCACCACAGAAGGCTTTTTTTCTTGTTTTTTTTCTTTCTTTTTTTTTTTTTTTCCTCCTTCAAGGTTTATTTTTATTTGCATTGATGTTTTGCCTGCATGTATGTCTGTGTGAGGCTATCATATCCCTTAGAACTGGAGTTACAGATGGTTGTGACCTGCCATGTAGGGGTTGGGAATTGAACCCAGGTTCAATTCTAGAAAACTAGCCAATGCTCTTAACTGCTGAGCTATCTCCTGAGCCCTGGAACAAAAAGTCATTATGTGTTACAGTTATTTTATATTTTATATTTAAAACTCCCACTCTCTCTTTATGTTTTGCCATACAGGGTTTCTATATGTAACAGCCCTGGCTGCCCTGGAATTCACTCTGTAGACCAGGCTGGCCTCCAATTTATAGAGATCCACCTGCCTCTGTCTCCCAAGTGCTGGGACTAAAGGTGTTCAAGATATTGCTTTAAAAATACAAATATTAGGGGCTGGAAAGGTGGCTTAGTGGTTAAGAGCACCAGCTGTTCTTCTAGAGGTTCAGTTCCGAGCAACCACATGGTGGCTCAAAACCATCTACAATGAGATCTGGTGAGCTCTTCTGGTATGCAGGTATACATGCAGACAGAACACTGTATATATAATAACTAAATTAAAAAAATACAAATATTAAAATTGGTATTTTTTGCCAGGCAGTGATGCCACACACCTTTAGTCCCAACACTTGGAGGCAGAGGCAGGTAGATTTCTGAGTTTGAGGTCATGCTGGTCTACAGAGTGAGTTCTAGGACAGCTAGGGCTACCCAGAAAAACCTGTCTGTAACCCGACTCCCCCCCGCCCCCAACAAAAAAACCCCTCTATCTTTTTGAGACCATTTTTCTGTCAAGACACCTGTTATTTATATATATATATATATATATATATATATATATATATATATATATATTTTTTTTTTTTTGCCCATGTCTATTGCTAGCATGCATTTAAGGGGTTTTTCAAAGAGAAGTTAGAAACAACAAGCAGTACAATGATAAAATAACTAAAATTTAGGCTGAAGAGATGGTCATGCAGTTAAAGGTACTCTTTATGCAGCTGTCCTTCACTCAGGTCCAGTCCTCAGTGGCCACATGGTGGCTTACAACCATTCTTAACTCTAGTTTCAGGAGACTCAGTTCCCTCCTCTGAACACCATGGGCACCAGGCATGGGCATGGTTTACATATATGCAAATGCAGGTCAAACTGTAATACTCATAAGATAAAATAAAAAAAAATCACATTTATGGGGGCTGGAGAGATGGCTCAGAGGTTAAGAGCACTGACTGCTCTTCTAGAGAACTTGAGTTCAATTCCCAGCATCCACATGGTGGCTTACATCTATAATGAGATCTAGTGCCCTCTTCTGACATGCAGGCAGAACACTGTGTACATAATAAATAAAAACCCCACATTTATAATTATAAAAATACTTTCTTCAGGATATATAAACAATAGGTATAGTTATAATCACTTGAGCAACTTGGGTGAAAACTTTACTTCATAGTTATCACCATTAGTTAACACGTGTAACAAATACCTCATGTCTTGAATAAGAGAGACCCTGAGTGTTGGTAATATAATTCCTGAGTCAGATTTTCTTCTTTCTGGTCCAAGGGCAACTATATAGAAAAATATTAGCAAAGTATTAGGAAAATTACAGTAAAAATTTATACTTTAATTTTTTAAATTTCTTCAAGTTAGGTCTTTCTGTGTATCCCTAACTGGCCTTTAACTCACAGAGATCCACTTGCTTCTGCCTCCCAAGTGTTGTGATTAAAAGGTTGTACCACCAGGTTTGGCCTACTAATACACTTTTAAAATAAAATCTTAAAAACTTCTGAGATTTCTTGGTGGTGGTGATGATGCAGAGGACATTTGTGAGTTCAAGGCCAGTCTAGTCTAGAGAGTGAGTTCCAGGACAGCCAACAATAGTTACAGAGAAACCCTCTCTCAAAAAACCAAAATCAAACAAAAGTTCTGAGATGTCATTTAACCTCTTTCCCATACACACCCTTTATTCCCCACATCTCTGCTCTCTTCAGATTCATGGTCTCCTTTTCTCTGTCATTAGATATATATGCGTACACATATTTCTAAATACATAAATACAACATTCTTAGTCTATATAATGCTACTTGTATGTATGTTTTTAGAGTTGACCATTTTGTATCAATACTTTTATTAAACACAGTAAACAGTTTTTTTTCCTAAACAAGCTATGGCTATATTTGGAAATTTAAAACAAATATTTTATGCAAGTACATCTAGCAAATAATGCAATATGTGCAAATTTTGGTCATGAGTGTGGTGATGTGTTACATATTTAATAAAACCTGGAATATCAAGAGATCAACCCATAGTCAAACTAGGCAGAGGTAGCTCCAGGAGTTCCAGGGATAACAGAGCAGTGGTAACTCACACAGCACAGGGATCCAGAGAATCTCTGTGAGTACAAGGCCAAACAGTTGGGCTTCAATGACACACATCTTTAATTCCAGCATGGGGGAAATCCAGCCGTGACCTATCCCATAATTCCAGAGACAGAGATCTTTCTGTGTTTCTGTGAGTTCAAGGCTGACTACCAAATAGAGTAGCTCATGCCTTTAATCCTAACCTGGATGGGATACAGCTGGGAAAGAAGGGTATTTAAGGCAGGTTTAGGAAAACAGCAGCAATTAGAAGCAGCCAGGAGTGAGGCTGAGGAAGCTGGAAACAACTGAGTGAGGTTTGACTGTGGTGTTTCCTTTCTCTGATATTTCAGCCTTTCCCGGGTATCTGGCTCTAAGTCTCTTTCAATACAACCAGAACTAGTGCAACAATGAGGGTCAGCCATTTAGCTATTCATTCTTATAGCCCTGGATAATTACTCAAAGGCAGTGTTGACTATTAAGTATATGAGCCTTCATCTCTGGACTTATGAATTAGAAACCTTTTTATGGCTTTTTGCTTTTTTGAGCCAATGTTTCATGTATCCACAGCTGTCTGTCCTCTAACCCCAAATGCTAGGGTGACATGTTTGTGATACTATGCCCTGCTGATGTGATTCTGGGGACTGAACCCAGGACATCCTCAACCCAGAAAACATTTAATATTTAAATTTTGAAAGACTTTTTTTTTCTTCTTTTGTTGTGTTTTTTTGAGATAGAATTTCTCTGTATAATGGTCCTGGCTGTCCTGGAACTTGCTACGTAGACCTGGCCTGCCTCTGCCTCCCAAGGGCTAGGTTTAAAAGCCTGTGCCACCATACCCAGCTTTTTTTTTTTAAATTTAATATAACTGTTCTGACTCTTTAGGCTGGTAAATTCTTCCTTCAAAGTTCAGAATCCTAACTACGTGAAGATTAAATTGACTTTTAAAAGTGATTTTCTTTTCTTTCCTTCTTTCTTCTTTTTAATTTTGAGACGGGATTTCACTCTGTATCCCTAGCTGTCCTAGCACACACAATGTTGTGTAGGCTGGCTCAACTCACATGGATCTATATCTCTTGGCCCTTCAAATGCTTAGATTACAGGTGTTTACCATCATGTTTGGTGAGTAATTTTTTAAAATAAATTAAATGCTTAAATGCTACATTTATTTCACTTTATTAAAACTTTTAAAAACTAGATTGATATGTTATAAGTGAGAGTGTTCTGCCTTCATTTATGTATGTATGTGCACACCATGTGCATGTTTGGCATGTATTTAGTCCATGAGGTCAGAAGAGGGTATCAAATCCACAGGAACTGGAGATAAGGACAAGTCTGGAGCCAATTATGTGAGCCTTCATGTGGGTTCTGGAAATCAAACCCAGGTCCTTTAGAAGAGCAACAAATGTTCTTAACCAGTGAGCTCTCTCTCCAGTTCCACAGCTAACATTTATGAAAAAAGCAAAATGACTCTTAGAGCAAGCACTGAGCACATAGCCACTGGTTATGAAGTGGAAACAAATGTGCATCCTCTCTTTTGATGAGATGTGATAGAATTTTGTACCCTTTCTTCATTCCCATTTTCTCTTCTATAAATGGAAACTAAACTGAAGTACCACATTTAGCAAATACAGTGAAGAAACTTAAAATGTGGATTTTGTTTTATATTATGGCTAATTTTCTCTGTTTTTAGATCCATTGACATTGAGAAGCCAGGATATAATACTGGAACAGGATGCTTTGAAGGACTCTAGATTGTAGGGCTGGATCCAGACATCTAGTTTAGACATTCAGTTTAGTAGATAAAATTTGTCCCGGCCTGCCCAGACATACCCGAGCCCCCACATCCCTTCCCTCACAAACTCAAGGCTGTGACCAGACAGATAATGCAGGGTTGCTAAGAGACAATCGGATAGCAGGGAGCTGCTGCATACCACAGG